>CM026414.1:11010741-11060077 GCA_014858505.1 Corymbia citriodora subsp. variegata
TAAAGAAAACCAGTCAAAACCCTGGTGGGTGACTCAAAAATTATGTCAACCGCTGAGTTAAAACTCATTGGGTCATACCTTTTTACTTGGTATTTGTTTGTACTGTACATAAATTAGTTGATTAAATTTCTTGAATTGCATTCCTTCTCCATGAGAAACCATTGAAGGTTAAGAAAATAAAAGGCGTATATCAATCATTAATCATATTATAAGCAATAAATGGAATAATCAATAAAATATTAGGGAAAATTTGAGGCACTTGTTATACTCATGATGAAAATGCATGCCGTGTAAGTGAAGTATATGTTGCGTTTCATCGTTGAGTCCACGTTCAGCATAAGACGCCAACCACTCCTTGACTCGAAAGAAGTCTTCCAAGTCTTCCACTAAGTTGAGAATCTGAGATGGTCACTTCAAATTTTCCACTTGAGCTATGGTCGAAAAATCTGTATTATTTAGACAAAAAATTGGGGGAGACTCTTAAGTTGGGCAAGTAATCTTCTCCCGACAATAGGAAATTAAATGACTTATCAGTTGTACTCTCAAGATAATTTATCAGACTTCTCACACACTTAATCCCTTTCTATAACATCTAGTTATCTGTAGTTTATTGCTTGATGGAATGAAAGTTAGATGTTTTTCACCATTTCGTCATACCATTGAAACATGTCAGTGTTGTGAAGTACTGATTACTATTGATAAGAGAATAAGAATTCATCAACGTTTGAGGCATGCGAGCACTATAGTGCTAGTGCATTTCATTTTTCTTGTCTTTTTTGTCCAAAGCATGGAGACCATGGAGATGGTCTGTACATGCCAAAAACGCAACGCAATTTTGCAAAAGACTTTGACATGTAAACCCAGATTAGGTGATGCGCAGTCGGACTATGAATACAGAAAGAAAAGCTAGAGGGATGAGGCCAAGTCTTCAAAAGAAGTCGTCGCCGAATGAACTCATCTATAGGCCATTATCAGTGATCGCAACATGTTCGTCGAATTAAAGTTTCAGTCTTCACGTTGCAAGACTATATTTTAAGCAAGTTCCTCTCAGAAAAAGGGCAAAAGTAGAAGATGATGCAAGAGCCTTGATATGTGATTGAGTGGTCAAACACGTGGTAAGCACGGAGCAGATGTCGCATTCGTTTCACAGAGCCCTTACTCAAAATGACTTTAGAGGCCAAGGTTGTATTAGTGTAGAGTCTTACTCGATGTGCGGTTGATAAGGCGGTTTACAGAAATTGCAGACCTTGGTGGCCAGTGGTGCCCTCAACCCTCAAGTCCGAAAGTTCCCTAATAATAGGTAAAAAATTCCCATCTATATATATATATATATGATGATATCTGGGTGAAATATCTTTTGTCTTGTTTGCCTAACCTTGAATTCTTGGTCCGCATTCGTTTACTACTATTTAAAGAAATAAGCTGAATCAAAGGAAGATGAACCTTTGAGAAATTATTAAGCGGATGTATGTATCAAATTGCATACAAACCTCTAAAGATAGTAGACTTCATATAGATCTCTCATATCTAACGGTTCCTATTTAATTTAATTCATATACTGAATTCATCAAATAATTTCGAGAAATGTTTAGATTATTCCTATGCTATCTAAACGTGGTATGGGCAATATTGTGTTAAGACAAAAATGATTCAGTTTCACCATTTTGTCATATCAACGGATCAAGTATTACTTCTAGAATGTAGCGGAGTTGGGGTATAGATCCATGTATCTTTGATGGTGTACTACCCTTGGCCTGTATGTAGGTTTGTTTCCTTTGTACTTTTTGTACTCTCAGGTGAACGGGGTACCCTATCACTCCAAAGACATGTTGTCTAATTGAGTCCCTGCTGATGCCACGATCCACAATTGTTGTAAATCTCTGGTCGCTTTATATATATATACTTACCTTACCAAAAAAAAAAAGTATTACTTCTAAAATAATTATGTCAATTCAATCCACATCTTAAGACTTTCACCGTGCCAAGCACGGGTCTATTGGCAAAATTTAGTGCCAGTGTCCTTTCAGATGTGGATAGTGCATGAATGGCCCCAGCAGAATGAAATTTCAACACTCGAATTGCTTGTCACTGCCAATAAAAGCTTTTGCACTGAAAACAAAATCTACCAAAAATCAAAAGAACAAAACAAAAATGTGGCACCCTCATTATTCTACATGTTTTGTACTATGATTGTTTTCCTCCCTGCGTTGCCTACTTCCTTTGCCAATTATCTTTTATAGAATTGACTCCTTTGTAAAGAGCCAATTAATTATCAAATATAGAAGATATTGCATTATTGCGTTTTTCATTGTAAATATAATTAATTTATTCACCCATAATTTGATACACAAGTATAACAACTTAATAATATCTCTAGGAAAGCCAAAGTTTGACAATCTCAACTCTCAAATACTTTCTACAGCACTCCATCACGATATATTTAAGCGTAGATGTGATTGTTTTTTCACTTGTAAATGCCGAATGCCCTTCATCTTCCAAGTCATTCCTTCACTATGTTGTAGCCACATCATCGTAAATAAAGTCGACCAAATCGAGTTGTTTTTCATGTAACTCTACTCAAAGCGTCGTGCAATAGTTTCACGAATTGCCCCCCGATGGACTATTGCAGTATCATGCTCCGAAATGGCAGGCAAAGAAAAGATGCAGTTGCCAAGATTCTTCTTCGAAATTACGAAGCGCATCTAGACCCTGCACGTCATATCACTCACGCATGCTGTCAAAGGTATGTGTTGCTCCAAGGATGAAACCAGGCAATAAAACCAAGTTTAGGGGCGTTATAGATGGAACTAGATGAGTCCATGCAAAGACTCCTTGGATCAGCCAGTTCTAATAAGCTTCCGCATCGTTGCAGGGTTGCAAACTCGAACCAGCGTGCAATTTGAAGAGGGGCTCCTAAAGTAGCCTGGACAACGACCAAAATGATCTGATCTAGCTGGGGTCCCGAGCCCCATGTGAACGGATAGTAATGTCAGCAGATTTCGCACTCAAACTTGGGCGCCTGAGTCATACATCATTCTCCTATCCTTAAATGGTCCAAGAGGATGCCAATTGTCATACCACAGAATTATCTTTTCACCATTCATATGTCTAACACATGGCTTCATTTTATCTCTCAACTTTTGCATTTTCCTCTGACTATACTGTCTCTTGCCTGATATCTACAGCAGATAGACTCTTATCCTTAAAAAGAAAAGATAATTGAAATATCTAAAAGGTACTCTATTCACCTCTACCAGTTGTAACGGTTTTATCTCTCTTTTTTCTTTTTGTCCAAGGAAATAATACATTAGAATTGTCTAACATTCCGAGAACTATGAAATTTTATAACCAAATCATCTTTGATATTTGAACAATCCAGGTCAATGGAATCAATATGTAAATCCTATAAGCTCATTCTATCATTGAAGCAGACTAGTGTTGACAAATGACTCAAGTAGGCATAAGTACAGCCCAAGTGCCAAAACTTGGCACGAAATGACACTTAAGTATCAAAAGTTACAAAAGGTACACTTAAGTGTCATTTTTCAAAATAAATGGATCACTTCAGTGCCAAGTCGTAGGAACCCTCTAGGAAATCCTACGTGGTAATTTTTATTAATATTCTTGCCTACGTGGCTCACCGAAAACTGAGTCGGCGAAAAATCAGCCAAAATGACGTCATTTTGCACTAACGTGGATTTTACAAATTATTAATTAAATAATTATAAAATTGATTAATTTAAAAAAAAAAAACAGAGAGAGAGAGAGGAAGGGGGATCCGGTGAGGGCTGTGCAGCCCTCGTCGCTGCCGCCCCACCATTGCTAGGAAGGGCCGGCAGCGGTGAACGAGGGTTAGCTAGGGTCACCGGGCCCTGGCCAGTGGGCCGGTAGCCCTTGGCTCGGCTAGGCGAGGGCCGGCGACCCTCGCTGGATCTAGGGGAGGGTCGCGACCCTCACCGCAAGCCGGCCGAGGTCACCGACCATTAGCTAGGGCCCCGCAACCCCAGCCAACCCTTGCCCACCGTCGCCGGCCCTTCCCGGCGATGGTGGAGTGGCGTGACGGCAGCGGCGGCAAAGGCTACACAGCCCTCGCCGAATCCCCTTTCTCTCCTTTTTTTTTTTTAATAAAATCAATTTTAAAAAAATTATTCTGACTTGGCAATTTTCTTTTGTTAAAATTGCTACATGGATTTTTTATTTTGAAAAAAAATGCTCCGTCAGCAAATGAAATCGCCGGAAAATGGACACGTGGCAGTTTGGCCAGAATTTTTCGCCGTTGGCACTTGATCGATCCCTTTTGCTCCAATTTTGGCACTTAAGTGTACCTTTTATAACTTTTGGCACTTAAATGTCCCTTAATGCCAAATTTTGGCACTCTGGGAGTCCGTACATCGACCCAAGTATAAAGCATGCATACTAGTGACGGTCACATGATATCGTCTTCTTTTCTTTCTTTGCCTTTCTTTTTAACTTTTCGTGTTTGTTATTACAGCATGTATGTAATAGAAGCCAGAGGAGATTGTAATGCCATAGCTTTCATGGTTAACAACTTCTAGGGATAGGACTCCAAAATTCCACATAAAAGGAACACGTGGGGGTGACTAAGGTAAAATGTCAAAGTCTCTTGCGCTTGTTATTTTTCTTAGATGACCTATCGTCTCCACATCAGTAGGGTCATTCTCATTTATAGATGCCAATAGTTTCATCAAAATCTAGGATCAGATTCTCATTAATGCCGTGATTGTCACTTCATAGCTGCATAATTGGTCTGCTAAAATGACTTCTCATAATTTTTCTACTAAAAGATCAAAATAGAGAAATCCAAGAAAAGACTTCTGCCCATCTTTAAGATGCATGAACATGAGTTGTTCTGCAATTCTAAAGAACATTCCCGATTCTCGAATCACAAAAAGAAATAATCATCTACTAAAAATATCTTAAACTTTATTTATCGTTACCTTATTTTGTATAAAAATAATAACCATGAACTTGATTGCCATGAATTATGAACTAGAGTAAATCTCTCAAGAACTCATGAAGTTCCAATAGACAGTGAACACATCAAGGCAGCAATATGGTGCTAAGACGTGGCCTTGGATTACAATTAGCCCATAATGGTACCCATTTATGTTATGCATGCTATTCAAGCAATTACAAGCACTCATAGGCATAATTTTCTAGTGGAAGTTCTTTTTAGGATAAACACAATGAGAATATGCGCCGTTGATTCTTAGACTTCTCTTAAATCATATCAAGTCCAAGCCCGCATCCGCATGAACATTGAATTAGCAAAGCATGTATGAAACACCAAGATCAAAATGACCCAAGTATAAATCATGAACACTAATGACGGTGACATGATATTGTCTTTTGTTTTTATTTATTTTTAAGTGTGTTATTACAGCAAGAATGTAATAGAAGAGCTAGAGGCGTTTAGAAATTGGTTAATTGGTAAAGATACATGTACTTGATGCCCCGCCCAAGAAAGAGACCCAAGTCCAATATGTCAATTTTTCGGCTGGTTATTTTTCTTTGGTTGACCTATCACTTCACATAATTAGGTTCATTGTCATTCATGGCTATCAAGTGTTTAATCCATGATCTTTCATGTTCCTATGAGAAAAGTCAAATAAGGGTGCCAAGATGCAAAATGATAGGATAAAAATCCAAGATCCTTTTTTTTTTTGGCACAACTTCTAAGGCCTAGCCCTAAAAAGTTATCATATTATGAACTCTTTTGTTTGAGTGTCAATGACCTACCTTCAATTAGATCAAAGAAGCAAATTGGGCAGTATGTAAAATCTGAGTGGAAATATCACCTAAAACAAACAGGTGAAAGATTTAGACATTTTTGGCATAAATAACAGGCACATTCCTTTGGTCTAATTACTTGACTTTCTGATAGATCACTGCTTGTCTACCTTCTTATAAATAAATCCACAATCCACGAAAAGAGAATGAAGAATTGATAAAATGATTATGATCGACCATACTATATAGGTATGTATGTCTTGCCATAGATGTTTCGCAATTTCAATATAATGACTGAATCTCACTATTCTTTTATTTTATTTTTTTCTGAACTAATGTCAAGAGTTATAAGCAAACAGGCTTTTTCCTTTTCAAAAGGGAAAAAATGATACCACATTCACAACGACAAGTCAAGTCAAATTCTCGTGCATGCCGTGATTGATGGTTCATGTGCAACCACAGGTGCATAGTTGCTACCTAAAAAGGAATCTCATACTTTTTCTACAAAAAGACCAAAATTGTGAGACCCGCTAAAAGACTTTTGCCCCTCTTTTATATTGACTAACGGGATTCATTCTATGATTCTTTGGAGTATTCCTCATTCTAAAATCACAAAAAAAAAATGAACAAATGAAATCATCGATTGAAATTATTTTTCAAGTTCTATATATCACCACCTCGTTTAATAATAATAATGACAAAAAATATGTGAATTTGATGAATAACAAATGAGTATAAACTCTCAAAAGCTATATAAGCTCCAAAGGATGGTGAACAAATCGCCACAGAAATGTGATGCTATGAGATGGCCTTCGACTAGAATTAGTAGGTAATGTTACACATTAATACATTGAAATTGATACCATGTCTGTTATTCAAAGCGATTATAAGCACTCATGAGCATACCTTGCTGATGGAACCTCTGATGGCTGAATGCAGGAACTTGCCCACGAAGTTGCAGTAATACAAAATTGAGCACATATTCAGAGAAGCATATGGTTGTACGGATGTTTTAGCATTGCTTGCAAATGAACCACCATCTGCAGTTTGATACTTATTCCTCTAGATGTGCGGACCCTTGGAGTGCCAAAACTTGGCACGAGAGGTCATTTAAGTGCTAAAAGTTTGGAAATGTATACTTAAGTGTCAAAATCAGAGTAAAAAAGATCATTTAAGTGCCAATGACGAAAAAATTTGGCCAAACTGTCACGTGTAATTTTCCGGTGATTTTATTTGCTGATGGAGCAATTTTTTTCAAAATAAAATATCCACGTGACAATTAAAAAAAAAAAAGAAATTGTCCATATCATACTAGAAAAAAAATTAAAAAAATTTATTTTATTAAAAAAAAAAAAGGGAAGGGGAGGTTTGGGCGAGGGCTGCACAGCCCTTGCTCGAACCTTCCCTTCCCTTTTTTTTTAAAATTAATTGATTTTATAATAATATATTTTTAAAGTTATTTAATTAATACATTTTTTAAATGCTACATCAGCACAAAAACGACGTGGTTTTGGCTGAATTTTTGCTGACTCAACTTTCGGCGAGCCACGTAAGTGAGTTATATTATTAAAATAAGCCACGTCAGATTTCCGATAGCCATCGCCGGAGTTGACATCTAAGTGACCCAATTTTCAAAAAAAGTGGCACTTAAGTAACTTTTGGCACTTGAATTGTTCTTTTTCCTATTCCTTTTGTTTTAGATGTTATTGAAGACCTTTTGCATAATGATTCCATTGGGAAGACATATTTTAGACAATGCAACTCGACTAGTTTTGTGTAATGATCAACAATTTGAGATTTGTTACAACACCAAATGCGATATTGTGTAGATAGAGCATTATTGTGCCTTCCCTATATTAACAATGCATTCACGAGTTTACTTAGCCTGTCTGTTGGGAGAGTTAGGATTGGGATGAGTGTCGAAGATTGGATTTTCTGAATTGTTGCTGTACATATAGTCGTGAGGCGATTTTCCTTCACCACTTGCCCTCATATCTCTCTCTCTCTCTCTCTCTCATTTAATTACAATGAGCTGCCTGGACCTGATTTCCTCGTCCACCATGACTAGTTTATCTTCACTGGCTCAGGAGGTGGAGGCTTGTGTTATTTTGAAGGGTAATCTTCGCTGTGATCCTAGGATTCAAAACAGTCAACAAGAAGACAAACATAAATGATATCGAATTATGATAGGATAAATGCAAGAGAGGTCCTAAAATTTATCATGAAAGTACAATTAAGTCATTAAACTTACAAAAAGTACAATCAAGTCTTAAAATTTATTAAATTGATGCAATTGAATCATTCAGTTATCTCCGTCTAACATGACTAACAAAAAATGCCGACGTGGCTTTTTTTAATATCATAGAACGGTGTTTACAGCTAATATATGTTGACTGTATCTTCGAGATAAGCTGGTCAAGTAATTCACTTGTTGGTACTTCCAAATATGAGCATCTTAACGCGTTTAGCAAACATGTCATTCACGGCGCAAGTTGTTTAAGCATGTGAGATTCGTGGGACTTCCTCCACTTTTTATTACGACTTGGAATGATTGGGGCCATGGTAGACTGCAGTGCACCCTTTTCATGTACCTCTTTTTCTCCTTTCCAATGTCGTTAGGATCTGATGTCGATCAATAATCCACCGAAAGGAAAGGTCTTTTCTTAATTCTTATACATCATTAACTATTTCCTTAGTAATTCCTATTTCTAGATACAACTTTGTTACTTCAGATTCATATCTCACTCATGTCATTAAATAATACTTCAATTTAAAAAAAAAAAATTGAAAGAAATGGTCTTTCTGCATTCTTATAGATCATTAAGTATTTCCTTGTAAGTTCTACTTCTAAATACAAGTTTGTGAGTTCAGATTGTTGCCCCACACTTCTTGGGTGTGGGACGAGGATGGAGATGGGGACTTCCATGGCCCTTGCTCGCTAAAGGTGATCGATTTGCGGTCCAGTTCAGTTCCAAAGTGGAACTAGGAACTGAACCGGGAGAACCGGTTCTCAAAATCTGGGACTATGGACTGGACCAACTGGTCCTAGAATCGAGAACCAAACCAAGCAACCGGTCCAATCCAATCCGGTCTGGTGGAACTGATAACTTTTTTTTTTTCGGGCAAAAAGTTGTTAATGTTACAGTACATTCTTAAAGACAACACACTTCATTTATACACTGCTTTATCGATTCGTCTTTTTAATCTGCATGTAATTGTGTTTTCCTAAAATTCTTAAGAATTTTTTTTTTGAATTCTTCAGAAATTTTAATGAATATATTTTAAAAATACCGATCCGATTGCTCCGGTTCCCATATTGGAACTAGGAACTAGACCGACCAGCCACCAGTTCCAAGAATAAGAACCGGGAACCAGATTGTCGTCTGCCAAAACCGGCTAGTCTGGGCCAGTTTGAGCAAATTCCCAAGTAGGGCGAGTCCCATTGCACACCCCTACTACTCACTGCCCTACTTATTCCAATATGATCCTTTTTATTATGTTCAATTGTAAAAAGTTTTCTTGAAATCGTTCTTTTGTTAGATTTCATTTTTACATTTATACTCATTAAACTAAATCACTCATCAAATTATATGCTCTTTAAGCTAACGATTTTACACATAACTTAAGATAATCTCTATGAAAATATCTTTCAGTAAGATATTGCATTAGATTTAAAAAAACTTATTTTCCAAAACTCTTGGTAAATCACTTAAATTGCAAGCTAATATCCAAAAGAGTATGGGAAGTGGCAATTCCTAGGAGGCTTGAAAACATATACGAATTTTTCGACAAAAACACGAACTTGATATGACTAAAATGAAATTGATGCGGGATGACACGCTTTTCCTCATTTTTTTTTTTTTATGAGAAACACTTTGTAATCAACCACATGAGAACATTTTTCTTCGAACACAAAATGACGTAAATTACCGAAACGAATATCCTAACACGATATAAATTTCTAATCCTTTGTTATTAAGTTAGTTTTGAGCATTGCACTCCGACGGACTCTTGGAGTATTATGCTCCATTTATTACAAAACATTCATTTCTGCATGACCGAAATCCAAGTGGCCTGTGTACGCCGCGCAACTCCACAGTCCTACTCCACACTTGCTGAGAGAAATGACAGGCAAAGAAAAGGTGAAGTTGCCGAGATTATTCTTCGAAATTACGAAGCGCGCATAGACCCTGCACATCACGCCACTCACGCATACTGTCAATGGTCTGTGTTTCTCCAAGGATGATTAACCAGGCAATAAAACCAAGTTTAGGGGCATTAAAGATGGAACCTGATGCGTCCATGCCAAGACTCCTTGGATATGCCAGTTCTAATAAGCTTCCGCATCGTTGCAGGGTTGTATAATCGAACCAGCGAGCAGTTGAAGAGGGGCTCCTAAAGTAGCCTAGACATCAACCATTTGATCCGATCTAGCTGGCGTCCCCAGCCCCATCCGAACCGTTAGTAATGTCAGCAGATTTCGCACTCAAACTTGGATCCGAGTCATACGTCATTCTTCTACCTTTAAATGGCCCAAGAGGATGCCAATTGTCCCACCACAGAATTATCTTCTCACCATTCAAATGTATGACACACGGGTTCATCTTATCTCTCAACTTTTGCATTTTCATAGTTAGCAACTTTTGGGGATAAGACTCCAAAATTCTACGTGAAAGGAACACATGGGGGTGACTAAAGGCATAATGTCGATGTCTCTTGGGCTTGTTGTTTTTCTTAGATTACCTACCATCTCCACATCAGTAGGGTCATTCTCATTTATGGCTGCCAATAGTTTCATCAAAATCTAGGGTCAGATTCTCATGCATGCCGTGATTGTCACTTAATAGCTGCATAACTGGTCCACTGAAATGACTTCTCATAATTTTTTCCACAACGAGACCAAAATTGAAAAATCCAAGAAAAGACTTCTGCCCATCTATAAGATGCAAGAACATGAGTCGTTCTACAATTCTGAGGAACATTCCTAATTCTTGAATCACAAAAATAAAGAATCATCTGCTAAAAATATCTTAAACTTTATATATCGTTACATTGTTTTATATAAAAATAATGACCGTAAACTCAATAGCCATGAATTATAAACTAAAATAAATCTCTCAAGAACTCTTGAAGTTCCAATAGATAGTGAACACATCGCAGCAGAGATATGGTGCTAAGACATGGCCTTGGATTATAATTAGCCAATAATGGTACTCATCTATGTCATGTATGTTAATCAAGCAATTACAAGCACTCATAGGCATAATTTTTAGTGGAACCTCTTCTTAGGATAAACACAATGAGAACATGCTCGGTCGATTCTGAGACTCCTCTTATATCATATCAAGGCCAAGCTATCATCCGCATTACACATTGAATTAGCAAAGCATGTATGAAACACCGAGATCAAAATGACCCAAGTATGAATCATGAACACTAATGACAGTGACATGATATTGTCTCTTGTCTTTATTTATTTTTGGGTTTGTTATTACAGCAAAAATGTCAGAAGAGCCAGAGGAGATTGTAGTGCCATAACTTTCTCGGTTAGCAACATCTGTGGATAGAAATTCTGGGGCTTCTTATTAGCCACTCCAAAGTTCTATGTGAAAGGACACATGGGGGTGACTGAAGGCAATATGTCAATCTTTTCGGTTGGTTATTTTTCTTCGGATGACCTATCATCTTCACATAAGTAGATTCATTGTCAACCATGGCTATCAAGAGTTTAATCCTTGATCTTTGATGTTCCTCGATAAGTTGACAAGAAAAGTCAATTAAGGGCGACAAGATGCAAAATGATAGGATAAAAATCCAAAATCTTTTTTTTTCCACAACTTCTAAGGCCTCACCCTAAAAAGTGATCATATTATCAACTCCTTTGTTTGAGTGTTAATGACCTACCTTCAACCAACCATGTCAAAGAAGCAAATTGAACAATATGTAAAATATGAGTGGAAATATCATCTAAAACAAACAAGTGAAAGATTTAGACATATTTGGCGTAAATAACCGGCACATTCCTTTGGTCTAATTGCTTGACTCCTTGACTGGTCATTGCTCATATACCTTCTGATAAATAAATCAACAATCCACATAAAAGACTGAAGAACTGACAAAATGACGATTATGATTGACCATACTATATATGTATGTATGTCTTGTCGTAGATGTTTCGCAATTTCAACATAATGACTAAATCTCACTATTCTTTTATTTAATTTATTTTGAACTAATGTCAAAAGTTATAAGCAAATAGGCTTTTTTCTTTTCAAAAGGACAAAAAATGATAACACATTCACAAGTACAAGTCAGGTCAAATTCTCGTGCATGCCGTGATTGATGGTTCATGTGCAACCATAGGTGCATAGTCGGTACGCTAAAATGGAATCTCATACTTTTTCCACAAAAAGACCAAAATTGTGAGACCCGCTAGAAGACTTTTGCCCATCTTTTATATTGACCAATGGGAGTCATTCTATAATTCTTTGGTGTATTCCCCGTTGTAAAATCACAAAAAAAAAAAAAAAAAAACAAACAAACGAATGAAATCATCGATNATATATAACCACCTCGTTTAATAAAATAATAATTACAAAATATACGTGAATTTGATGTATTACAAATGAGAATAAACTCTCAGAAGCTATGTAAGCTCCAAAGGACAGTGAACACATCACGGCAGAAATGTGATGCTATGAGATGGCCTTCGACTAGAATTAGCAGATAATGTTACCCATTTACACATTGAAATTGATACCATGTCTGTTATTCAAAGCAAATAGAGGCACTCATAAGCATAATTTGCTGATGGAACTTCTTATGGCTGAATCCGGGAACTTGCCCACGACGTTGCAGTAATACAAAATTGGGCACATATACAGAGAAGCATATGGTTGCATGGATACTTTGGCCCCGCTTGCAAATGAACCAACATCTGCAATTCGGTACTTATTCCTCTGTTTTAGATGTTATTGAAGACTTTTTGTGATATCCTGAATTTCGGACCATTTTAAAATATATGCACTATTACTTTATCAATGCACTATTAGTTAAATTGAGCTGAGAGGAGTGGAGGAGGAGTGGAGGACAAGAGATGCAAGGGCTGGGCCAAAGAAAGAAATGAGAAAATGGGCCGAGAAAGAGGAAGAAGGGAAAAGAAAGAAGGCCGGGCCAACCTATCCCCAGCCTAGTCTCGCTTTCTTCTTCTTTCTTTTCTTTTTTTAATAATAATTTTTTTATTTTAATACCAGTAATGCAAATGCTCCTAATGTCTATGTGCGATGCAATTTAATGAAAACTATTTTTGCCAGGAGTTAAAAATTAATCCCTTATTTTTCAATTAATGAATGATTAAATAGGTTACCAAATTTTAGGTGTCAACGGTAATATTACAACAAAACATTATGATGGTGTCGGTTTAATTATGGTGCTTGAGAGATAATTGCTATTGAGGTCGAGGGCAACAACTCAGCCAATGATCTCACCACATTCGATGCTGTCCCAAGAACAAAAATCTCCACTTCTATTCAGTGGCTAGGAATTGACCTTTGGATAAATGCATAGCCAATTTATCATGTTGGTTCTCAAACTTCTCTTGAATTTCATTAAGGCATAGCTCTTGTCCGCATGGCATAGTACCTCAGCAAACCTAGTACGAAAGAGAGAAAGAAGGAACATTCAACTAAGCAGCAGATATAGTGATGATGCGGCCATAATTTTTCTGCTTTTGCTTTTGTTCTTTTGGTCACTGAAGTGAGTTTTCGAGGGAGAGTGCATTGGAGAAGCTTTTATAGGCAGCAACAATTCGTTCTGTCAGTAAAAGATATCTTGCTACTTGGCCCATTCAAAAGTGCTTGACCCCAATACTTTTCATGGATTTTATGTATGCCTTTCGCATGGGTTTGAAAATTGCAGTATATTAATGTATAAATATTTGTTTTATAATCTAGACGTAGCGTATTGACGTGACATTTTCTTTTAACCATATTTCTTCATCATACTTGCAATATGGTATGCATTCGTTTCTTTTAATGACATTCATATTGTAAATTGACAACAATCTCCCATGTAATTGTATGTGTTGTTTGATTTGACTCATAGCTTCATAGAGAATTACCAAAAAATTCCTAAAATTATTACAATTCTAACAATTCAATTTCAAATATTTTAGTTATGTCAATTGAGTCCTAAATATTCTCACGTTTTGCCAATTGAGTTCATCCGATCAATTTTGGGCAGAAATCGCTAATGTGGACGTCAGTCATCCCACATGATAGGACCGGCACTAATAGGGACATTTTCATAATATTTTAATAATTTTTTGAATTTTTATAATTTTTTCTTTTTTCTTTTCTATTCTTTACTTCTTTTTTTCCTGAGACTTAGGGCCAGCAAGGGTTGCGATGCCCTCATCCAAGGTTGACAACAACCACAACACCCTCGCCTAGCCAAATCTGGTGAGGACATCCTTGCTCTTGTCTGTGGTAGGCAACTGTGCTATGTAGGACAACCAACGTCCATATAAGCATATCTTGCCACATAGAATAACCGATGTCCACATTAGCAATTTCATCCAAAATTGATTGAATAGACTCAATTGGAAAAATGTGAAAATATTTATAACCCAATTGATACAATTAAAAGATTTATGACTAAATTGATACAATTACGATATGTTTAATATTTTTTTGGTAATTTTCCCCGTAGCTTCGCTAAGCAAGGTTGCATGTTCATATTTGTTTGTTCATCCATATGGGTTGCTTGTTCCACCAATAAGCCCATACAAAGGTGGGCTCATGTCTCTCGAAATTTTATCTTGCGTGTATGGGCTTTTACCGATAAAACATACACATCCTTTCTCTCCCTACTTCGTTTGAAATAGTTTTATTCTGGTTTTTGAGTAGTGAAGTTTCTCTCTTAATTATGTCATGTGGGCTTCTTGCATAACAGCATGATTAGTTCTTAGAAATAACTTGACCAAAAAATGTAGATACATATCATTTCAGCCATTAAGTAAGTGGAGTCTACTGTAGTGCTTTCATGATCAACAATGAAGATGAGCTCGATCTACTGGTCCACAGACCATACGATATTTTCTTGAAAATGACAGGGGAGAGGCATCATCTATCAAATGCTTTTATTGAAAATGCTCATGGAAAGTGCAAATTTTCTCAAGCTACGCTTCGCCATTCATTGCCAGTATTTATTAGCATGGTCCACTTACTAGTGAAATGACACCTCACATCTTTTTCACATAGAGAAGAAAAAAGGGATTGAATTTGACAAACCTCAGCAAAGAATTTTCACATGCCGGTGCCCCCACGCCTCGCACCCCTCATTTCAAATTTTATACTTTTGTTCCCCAATAAGGTGGGAATACCCCCGTATATTATGTCTTAGAGTTCAAAAAAGGCAGTTTAAGGACTAACTTAGGTCCAAAAATTTTTTCACATAGAGAAGGAAAAAAAGGATCGAACTTGACAAACCTCAACAAAGAATTTTCTTCCTCATGAAAAACCAATTGTACAAACCTAAGTACTAGGATTGGGATAATTTTACGATTTCCACTATTTTATGGCTATTAGCAAATGGGTTTAAGTGTTCTCATGATATTTTAGCTTAATTTATATTGTAAGTCCTAAATTTAGCTGGCTAAGTTATAAGGTATCTCATGTTTGATTGAATTGATTTGGTAACCAGCAACGTCAAGTAAGATGCGTCGGTATTTTATGCAAAAAAAATAAGGGATAGCTTAATGCTTAACATATATTTTGAAGGCCACATTTTTTCAAAACCGCGCGAACATCAAATTTTCTTGAGCATGTGGAAGATTCGTTATTTGAGTTTCAGTGTTAATAAATGAACAATTTTTATGTAATTTAAAAGACGAACTATATGAAAAAAAGGAAACTAATATTTTTTCATGATCATCCTAATAAAAGGCAGGAATAAGTTATCTGTTCGACTTTTCATGACTTCTTTGTTTTTTTAAAGTGTGAAATGAGAAATAATCATCTTAACAAACAAAATATAAAAAGAAATCTACACAACAAAAGAAAAGGTAAAAGATAAAATGATATTATTGAAATAGATGGATATGCAATCAGAATCATCAAATAAAGACATTGAAATGAGTAAGTACTGCACCTTTATTAGATAAAAAGAAAGCATGGAAGGAAATAAAGTGGCATATCATGTGTATGAATAAGAGTGAAACGCAGACAATAATCTAGTATTAAGGATAATAAAATTGGTAACTCAAAAGAGAGATGAATGAGGTAATGTGAACAAGTGTTTTGATTTTAGTTTAAGTTAAATGTGAAAAAGTGTATTATATCATATGAATTAAAGGTAATAGGGCGAGGGTTTTCTTTTCTTGTGACAATAGAGGAAATCTTTTAGTAGAAAAAATTGTAGTTATGTGCACATTTGTTAATTTATTATATTATAAGAAATTATGAATAAATAAACCAAATCTTAATTTGAATGTGAAAGACACTATTAATTTATAAGTATATTGAAAGAGACGTTATTTGAATGAATAGTCATGTTTATGAAAAACACAACTCATATAATGGATGAGATAGGCCTTGTTTAGTAACTATTATCCGATCATTACTTGAAAGTCAGGATACTTCCCCACCAAGTGTTGAGTTGCCCGAAGACGCCGGTTTTTTGAATCTTCAGTCAATGAAATCAATTTCAATTTGTCATAGCTAGATACGTCATGTCGTTTAGTGATCAAAAGGTCTCAAAGGACGACTTTAGCTTTCTGGCATTTACCCAAGTCAAGAAGAATATTTGAACATGAATAGATGGATCTAAAGGAGAAATTTGCCGCAAAAGGCGGTGCTCGTTTTTGTCAAGTAACACTGCACTTGGGACGTGCGATTTGGTTCATCTGTGCATTTTGACTTACGTTGTAAAATGAAAATAACAGCCCACTAGAATTCCAGCTCAAAGAAAAGAAATGGCCCACGGAACTTGTGGGGGCAACATGACAAAACTCAAGAAATGCATGTAAAACTATGACATAAAACAACAATTCCACCAAAGTGGAAGGCCCACTATAGAAGCTAGAAGTAGCCAATAATATAGTAGTCGGCCCATTGCAATTTTTGGAGAGTAATGCTCTCGTTAGTGATTGACTAGATCAAACATAGGGTTAGAGTAATGCAGGAACCACCTGCTCTTCTTGTCAACAATGAAATTGCCAAGCACAGCACCGATAGAGAATCCAACTCCAATGCCTAACAGCATAGTTCCCAGTCCAATGTTGGACGGACACTGTTGTCATAGTCTTCTCCGAGCGATGATGATAGTAATGTTAAGGTATCACCATTTGTGCATTTATGTGGACAGAGGTGCTCCACACAATCTCATTCATGGCAAATGAACTGATCTCAAATGTGTCAAATTGGATTCCTCGTGGTATTGGTCTTGAGAGTTGATTGTGAGAGACACTAGAAGATGAAGGAAATGCAGAGTACTCGTATTGACCAACAATAAATTCATTTGTAACAACTTGGATGGTAGCTCACCGTTGAAACTACCGTTGGAAAGTTGCATGACTTGCAAATTGGTGAAGTTAAATTGGCCCTGACATTTAGTTCCTGTCAGACCATGGAACTTACTGGAATGCAAGCCAGTAAGTTTTAGCTCAGTCAAATCTGAGAGCCAAAAGGGGAAGCAATCACCATTTTGATTGCTACCAAGATTCGGTACCTTAGCATTCTACAATTGACCAAAGATCATGAATAGAACTTCACAATCGATTCATCCTATGGTCTACCATTCTCAATGCAGAACCATCTGCATAACTATGGGAAATCATGCCCTCAAGCTTATTTTTCCCATGATTCAAATCTGGCAAAGACTCGGTATTTGCTGAACATGGAGAAGCTTGCTCTTAGACTATTGTTGAACAAATCGAGCATGGTGACAAATAGATGGAATTTGGCATATGTTGGAATAACTTTTTAAAGTCATATATAGGCAACAATGATATATATTTGGGCATATGTTGAATTGGGCAGATGGAGCGAAAATTGGATCTCGAATTTTCCCGCGGGCTTGGCCATTAATTTCCAGTCATATTATATTAGTTTCCTATCTTTGCACAGAATAAAATCAAACTTGAGGGCCGCATCCAATTCTCTTAGGAAAGAAGTCAATAGATTGATCGCTATTTGACATTAGCACTCATGCCTGTCGACTTCAGCAAGAAAATAGCAGCTCCATAATAGTGTACTGAACCATGCAATCACATAAATTAGAATCTTTAGTCATGCATGTATAACTGTTCTCAACAAGCTACCCAAATACAGAGCATAAGTATCTAGCTGCATATTTTATTGTCTACCAGAGCTTTCCTCACCTTTTCCATCCTTCTGCCATTTTCTTGGAGTAGTGCAAGAACCATCTGCTCTTCTCGTCAATGATCAAGTTCTCTAGCACAATACCAACCAAAAAACCACCTCCAGCGCCACCTAGCACAATTCTCCAATCCAAGTCAAATAGACACTCTTCTTCGTTATCTACTTTGAAAGATGATGGTGGTGGTGGAATGTTATCACCATTTGTGCATTTATTTGGTAGGGGACTTCCACACAAACCATCATTCATCACAAATGAGCTACTCCTGAACGTGTCAAATTGTGTTCCACGTGGTATGGGTCCCGATAGATGATTGTGAGAGACATCGAAATCCGAAAGAAATGTAAGGTGGGCTAATTGTTGAGGAATCTCTCCCACAAGATTGTTTTGGGAAAGATCCAATGATTCGAGTGAGGTCAAGTTGGCCAAGGAAGGAGGGATGCTACCATTGAGAAAGTTGTTTGAAAGGTTGAGCATAAGAAGTGACTTTAGATCTCCAATGAGTTCAGGAATGAACCCTTCAAACTTGTTATTGGAGAGGTCAATCCCCACAAAGACATCCGGAATCTTCGCATATTCCAATTCTATGCCCTTATTCATCAATGTCATTGCATAAGTCATAATGCTTTCATATTGACCAAAAGATAGATTAAGTAATGGATAAATACTCAAATATGCCAATGTATCTTGACCAACGATGTGCTTCATGGCATGGCAACTCTTTAACAACTTGGAAGGAAGTTCACCATTGAAGCTGTTGTCGGATAGGTCCAATATCTGTAAACTGGTGAAGTTAAGCTGGCTTAGATTTTCTTCTATGGGTCCGTAGAACATGTTGGATTGTAAGGCAATAACTTTTAGGGAGGCCAACTCCGATAGCCAAAATGGGAATGTATCGTTAATTTGGTTGTCACCAAGATTCAAATACTCCAACATTCCACAATTTGCTAAAGATCTTGGAACAATCCCTCTTAGTTGGTTTTTGCTTAGGTCAATCATCCTCAATGCACACCCATCTGGGTTAACGCGAGGAATTATGCCCTCGAATTTATTTCTTGCGAGGTTCAAAATTTCCAAAGGACCAATACTTCGCAAGCAATGAGGAATTGTGCCATTCAGGGCATTGTTGGACAAATCGAGCATGATGAGAGAGCTCACTTCACAAATGGACATTGAAACTTCCCCATATAGGAAATTATCAGAGATGTCGTATAGCTCGACCAAGGGAGGTGGGACAGGGAGGGTCGTTTCTAGCAAGTTAGAACTAATGTCAAGATACCTCAAGTTTGGCAAAGGAAAATTGGTCTGGTTGTTTTCAAAGCCAATTAAAAGATTGTTAGAAAGATCTATGTATTCGAGAGATTCTCTGTTATTGTTCCACATCCATCTAGGAATGGTCCCTCGAATTTTGTTGTGTTGTAGTTCTAACCGCTCCAATTTGCTTAAGTAGCCTATAAATTGCGGAAACTCGGTCAGGTTGCATGACTCCAAGTATAATTGGGCAAGTTTGGATGAAGTGGCATCGATGAATGTCTTGGCAAACGAAATATTGCTGTCGAACAAATATAAGCTTTCCAATCTCCTGAGTTTAAATAGATCATTTGCATCAATAGTGCCATTGAGATTAAGCGAATCCAGGTAAAGAAATTCAAGATCCTTCAAATTCCACAATGTGCTCGGAATATCGCCATGCCAGTCGTTGAGAGAAAGAGCCAACAATCGCAACTGCTTCAAGTTCTCAAATGAAGATGGAAATCCACCGCTTAACCGATTACCTACCAAACAAAAGGTCAAAAAAGACACAAGACAAATGAGCGTTAGTTACACCATCAATTTCAATTCCTTTTTCTCTTTGGCTAAATAATCTCCTCGCTTTAAAATATAAAGCATGATTGTGATGCCATGCCATCATGCACTAGCCCATTCAAGTGGGCGACAGATGGCACTAGAGGGGCCCATCGTCGAAAAATTGGAAAGTCTCTCTCTCTCCTCCTTCTCTCTGTTGGTTTAGTCGGATCTCTTCCATTCTGTCTCTACAGGTCCGTGGAACCACTGATCTCTCCGCTGCTGCTCGCTCGCTCCCTCCCTCCCGGGCCACCACCAAAACCCATGCCGCGGCGGCCACTAGAAAAACCAGAGACAGGGACTTCCTTCCTCCTCCACCTCAACACCAACCTCAATGATACCCTCAAGATCTCCAAGTGCGCCACAAAGATCATCCTATCCTCCTCCCTCCTCCCTCCTCCCCAAAACCTTACCTCTCTATCACAACCTCAGGAGCTTCGAGCGTCGGCCTAAGCCGAAAGGCCTTTCGGCTAGGCTAGTTTGTCCAAGATGTGAACACTCTCCCGGCCTCGCATCTTGACTTTGGGCAGGAACTAATCCTCTCCCTCATCGCCTATGGCGGCGAGAGGATATACTACTTCGTCGAGTAGTCCGTCTAATTGGCAAAATCAGGCCTCATTGATGGCCACCACTCGCGTGTTCTGTCGAAGATCAGTGCGTAGGCCAAGTTCTTCGAGTACATTGGGAGCGTGAATTTGAAAATTGGGGATTTGAGGAGATTGTGGGAGGACGAGATGCGAGCATCGAGATCACAACATCATGGGGATTAATTGAGGATTTTTTTTTTCGATCAGAAAATTGAGGAAGTTGAGGGAGAAGAAGTTGATGAAGCTCTCCGTGGTTTAGGACCTGGCTGAACTTGCCTAGCTAGAAGGCTTTCCGACTCAGGCCCTTGCCAGAGTTGAAGCTCTTGAGGTGGCGATGCTAGTTTTGCTCATGGTTGTGGCAACAGGGGGTTTCGGTGAGGGTTGGCAAGGCAGCAAGCAGCGGTGGAGCTCGAGAGATCGGTGGTTCCATGGAGCTATAGAGAGAGAAAGAAAGAGATCCAACCAAACCGACAAAGGGAGACTTTTCTGATGGTGGCCCCACAATACCACTTGTCGTCCATTGAGTGGGCTAGTGCATAGATGTACGCGAGATCATATGTGCATCTAATATAACCAAAAAGAAATTGTTACCTGAAATGTACAAGTCGGTAAGTTTTGTCAAGTTGACCACCCATTCCAAAGTATCATCACTCAAGTTATTGAAAGGGAGATACAGCTTCGATAGTTGAGTAAGATTAGCAAAGGAAATAGGGATTTGACCTTGCAAGTTATTTTCGGAAAGGTCCAGCATAGTGAGATGAGAAAGATTACCCATCGAAGAGGGAAGCGATCCTGAAAAATAGCAAGCCAAGCATATAACTCATTCAAGAGGCTAAGATTTCCAATCAAAGTGGGTATTTCTCCGGAGATGTTGGTATTGGAAAGGTCTAAGGATTTCAATGGAGAGCCCCAGTGCGGTTTGGGAAAAGACCAAGAAAGGTTGGAATTGCCATCAACGCGAAGGACTTCTAAGTTTGGCAGCTGAAAGATGTTGACCAGAAAGTCTCCATTCAATTCACAGTCGCTAAGCCCAAGCCATGTCAAGGAAGAGAAATTCACTAGCATAGGAGGGATAGGTGATGACAAGTTTACACCAGAAAGATCGAGTTCTTTTAGCGTAGGAGAACCCCAATACGGTTTGGGAAAAAACATAGAAAGGTTGTAATTGCCATCAATGTGAAGGACTTCCAAGTTTGGCAACTGAAAAATGCTAACTGGAAAGTCTCCATTCAATTCACAAAATCTAAGCCGAAGCGATTTCAAGGAAGAGAAATTCGCTAGCATAGGAGGGATAGGTGATGACAAGTTTACACCAGAAAGATCAAGTTCTTTTAGCCCAGTCAAGTTATGAACGAAGTCGCCCATGTTTGGCAAATGAAATGGCTCATCCAAATTAGAGGACAAATCCAAAGAAATTAACTTAGAGAGTTGCGAGATAACGCGAGGGATTTCACCAGAAAAGTCTGAGCAGGAAAGATTAAGGTATTGTAACCTCGAAAGATTGCTGAAGCTATATGGGATTGGGGAGAAGTTGAAGCTGTTAAAAGCAAGATTGAGCGACTCCATGTGAACAAGTCGAAAGAGAGTGGTGTTGGGACTCATGATGCCCGAGAGACAACTGCTACTGAGGTCGAGGGCGATCACTCGGCCGGTGACCTCATCACATTTGACACCGTCCCACGAACAACAATCCCCCCTTCCATCCAATGACCAAGAATGGACCTTTGGATGAATGCATCGCAAATCTGTCTTGTCGGTTTTGAAACTTCTCTTGAATTCCATTAAGGCAGAGCTCTCATTCGCATGACATGGTACCTTAGCAAACCTAGTAGGAAAGAGAGAGAGTAGGAATATCGAAGTAAGCAGCAAACATAATGGTAAGGTCGCCATGATTTTCTGTGTTTTTGTTCTTTTGGTTACTGAAGCAAGTTTTCGAGGGAGAGTGTGACGGAGAAGCTTTTTATAGGCAGCAACAATTGGTTCTATCAACGGAAATATCTTGCTACTTGGCCATTAATAGCACTTGACCCCAATACTTTAAATTGATTTTATATATGCCTTCTGTATGGGTTGGAAAACTGCAAGATGTTAGACATCTAAAAATGGCATATATAATATTGTATGGCATCAAAAAATCAGATATTTTATCCTAGAAGTTCAATAACAACTTATCATATTTGTTTATACTGTATATAAATTAGGTGAGTATATTTCTTGAATTGCATCAACTCCTTCTGCATAAAAAACCAGTGGGTTAAGAAAATAAAAAGTGTATCTCAATCATTAATGATATTGTAAGCAATAGATGGAATAATCATAATATTATTATGGAAAATTTGAGTATTATGGAAAATTCGAGGCACTTGTTATGATGAAAACGCATGCCGTGCGGGTAAAGTCCATGTTGCGTTCCATCATTGAGTCCACGTTCAGCATAAGACGCCAACCATTCCTTGACTCGAAAGAAGTTTCGCAAGTCTTCCACTAAGTTGAGAATCTGAGATGGCCACTTCAACTTTGACAACATGGGAAATGCATAATCATCAATTTGACTATGATCTGTAGCGTGCCTCTTAATGGTCAGTGCACCCAACCAGGTCTTTAAACTATGGTTTATCTGTATTATTTAGTCAAGAAAGTGGGGAATACTCTGAAGTTGGGCAAGTAATCTTCTCCCACCAACAGGAAATTAAATGACTTATCAAGACTTTTGCCCAATCTTTTAGATTGATGAACGGAGCCATTCTACAGTTCCTAGGAATACTCCTAGTCCTCGAATCACAAAAAGAAAAGACCGTAATCAGATTTTATATATCATTGCCTCGTTTGACATAAAATTAATGATAAAGTCTGCGTGATTTTGATGAATTACAAACAAGCATGAGTCTCTTGGGAACTATAGAAGCTTCTACGGATGGCAAACACATCTTGGCAAAAATATGGTGCAAAGACTTGGTCTTAGATTAGAATTAGCTGATAATAACACCTTTTTGCCCATTGAAATGGATGCCATGGTTGATCAAGTAATTATAGGCGATCAAAGGCAAATTAGCTGTTAGATCCTCTTTTGGCTGAATGTTAGGGACTTGCTCACGGAGCTGCTGGGATTTGAAACTGAGCACATATTCAGAGGAGCAGATGGTTGCACTGATGTTTTAACCCTGCTTGCAAGGGAACAAGATCTGCAATTTGTTATCTATTACTCTATTCCAGATGTTATTAAAGACCTATTGGGCAATAACGCTGGGAGCATATGTATTTCAGACAATGTAACTCGACATGCTTTTTTTAATGTAATCATGCTATTTAAGGGGAAAAAAAGGAGAAATAAACTTTTATTCATTACTCTTTTTAAACATTAGTTGACCATTATCACATCAAATGTTGATTTCGATATGAGGATATCCTAGTCCTGTGCTTCACTCTTATTGTATAATGACACTAAAATTGAGTTTCAATCCAGACCATTAAGATGAATCCTTCAACCTAATTTGTTGTACCTTGTGGATATGTGAACCTTTTTTCCCTTTTGAAAAAAAAAATGCCTGTTTGCTTTGAACTCTTAACATAATTAAAAAAAAGCCATGAGAATTAGGCAATATGATGAAATTGCAAAGCCGAGCGAGTTGTTGGTCCTTCAATTTGGTCTTGGTCCAACTCACTCGATCTTGTAGAGCAAAATGAATGAACCATTGGTACTCCCTTGCGCCACGACAACTAAGTCCATCTTAGATAAGTAAATTGCAAATGCATAAAATGAGTCGAATACCAAGGTGGATGACCCTACAATGGAATTATTCATACCCGATGTTATTCTTTAACCGTTGAGTTAAACTCATTAGGTCATGCCTCGATACTTGGTATTTGTTCAGGCTATGCATAAATTATGTGATTCAACTTTTTTGCATCAATTCCTCCCCCTTAACAAACCATTGAAGGTTAAGAAAATAAAAGGAGCACCTCTAACCATTAACGATAACATAAGCAATAAAAAGCAATAATCGTAGAATTATTACGGAGAATTTGAGGCACTGGTCACACCCATGATCAAAATCCTTGCCGTTTATGTGAAGTCGATGTTTGCATTTCATCGAGTTCGCATTCAGCGTAAGTCGTCAACCGCATCTTGACTCGAAAGTCGTCTCCCGAGTCTTCCCCTAGTTGAGAATCTCACGCACGTCTTCTCGATGTAATCTTGCACAAAATTGCTAGTACCCTACTTGTTTATGGATATCTATTGGTTAAAAACAAAAGTTAAGGTTTAGCAATTTTTTTTTTATGGATATCTATTTGTTAAAAACAAAAGTTAAGGTTTAGCAATTTTACCTCGCCTTCTTATCTAAGTTAAGTTTCGGCCTTGCAACTTGACTTTTGAGTTCTGCCAGCAAAACCCTCAACGATCACTTCTCCGTAACATTCTCTTTTTGTAATTTAGCGGTGAAGTGGTATCCAAACCCGCTTTTGTTTAGTTCATTTTCTTGGAAGATCTTAAGGGTGCACTTCATTGTATCAACCTAGTGCAATAATATTTTATTTCTAAAGTACTCTCAGAACCCAAATCTACAAAGAAAGTAGAAATTATATGGCTATTTAAATTGATACTTTGATGATTTTGTGTAACAATTATAACTGTACCAACTAACTAGAAGATAAGACAAAGATCAAATACGTAGAATAAAATTTTATGGATCATGTGTAATTATTAAAACATTATCTTTTTGAAAAAAATTGTAAAATGACTCTTGTTCATCAATTTAAAAGTGACAAAAGTCCTTTTGCGGGTCTCTCAATTTTGGCCCATCCGTGGAAAAATGCATGCCGTGTAAGTGAAGTCGACGTTGCACGTCATCATTGAGTCCGCGTTCAGCGTAAAACGTCAACCACACCTTGACTCGAAAGTCGTCTTCCAAGTCTTCCTTTCTGTGGAGAATTTGAGATAGCCCCTCCCAACTTGCACGGCACGCAGGCCTTGTCAGCGTAATCTTCGCACAAGATTTGCTAATACCCTATTTGTTCGTGTATGGCTAAGGGTAGAAGACAAAAGATAGAGAGCATAATAATTTCTTTGTACGTCGCTTCCTTCTCTCAGTTTCAGCTTTGCAGCTTGACTTTCGAGTCCAACCAACAAACCCCGCGGCGATAAACTTCCATGTAACACTCCTTTTTTTTTTTTTTAATTCTAAATAAAAGTCTAAAATAAATAAGTGACTTTATTTTTTCAAATAAAAGCTTAAGGAGATTTTATTTTAAGTAAAAATTTAAAGTGACTAACATCTTCATATTTTTAGCTTTTTTGAATTTTTTCTTTCTTTTTTCTTTTATTTCTGTCTTCTTCACTAGTGGCCTACCTCAAGCAATGGCCGGCCACAAGTGATGCCAGAGTGTGTTGGGCAAGGGCTGCCCTTGTCGGCCATAGGCGAAGGACAGCTTCACTTGAGCGAGGGTTGCCTCGCTAGTAGCTAGCGAGGGATGGCCTCGCCTCAGCGACCCAACCCTCGCCCTTGACGAGGGTTGCAGCCCTTGCCGGCGTTGACAAGGGAGTTGTAGGCCCTCACCCAACGGCCATCTAAATTGACACCTTGATGATTTTATGTAGCACATATAAAAATTCTTGACATTTTGAGCGTAAATCAAATGAGACACATTTAATTGGTGTAGCCGCTTATTCATTGATTGGTCACTATTTCCACAACGCAACATCTTCTTACGAAAGGGAAGAAGATGTTGACGACTTTCGAGTCAAGGTGTGGTTGACGTCATACGCTGAACGCGGAATCGATGACGACATGCAACGTCGACTTCACTCACACGGCATGCCTTTTTTCCGCAAAGACTTTTGCCACTTTTAAATTGACGAACGAGAGTCATTCTAGAGCTTTTTTTTTTTTTCAAAAAGATAACGTTTTACTAATTAATCTATAAAATTATTGAATAAAATACGTATTCGGTCTTTGTCTTATCTTCTATTTAGTTGGTATGGTTGTAATTGCTACACAGAATTATCAAAGTGTCAGTTTAAATAGCCAAAAGTTTTCTACTTTTTTCATAGACTTGGATTCAAGCTTTGTTGAGAACATTCTAGAAATAAAATCTCAATTGCACTAAGTCGATATAAAATCTCCCTAGAGAATGAACTAATTGAAGTGCCTGAAAGCGGGTTTGGATACCATTTCACTGTTAAATTAGAAAAAAAGAATGTTATGTAGAAGTGATCATTGTGGGTTTTGTTGGTAGAACTCAAAAGTCAAGTTGCAAAGCCGAAACTTAGATAAGGAGGCGAGGTACAAAAACAATTGCTAAACCTTAACTTTTGTTTTTAACCGATAGATATACATAAACAAGGAGGGTACTAGCAATTTTGTGCAAGATTACATTGAGAAGACGTGCGTGACGTGCAAATTGATGCAGCCACCTTAGATTCTCAACTAGAGGAAGACTTGGGAGACGACTTTCGAGTCAAGATGTGGTTGACGACTTACCACTGAATGCAAAGTCGATGAAATGCGAACATCGACTTCAGTTATACGGCAAGTATTTTGATTGTAGGCGTGACAAGTGCCTCAAATTCTCTTTAATAATTCTATCATTATTGCTTTTATTGCTTATGTTATCGTTAGCGGTTGGGGATACTCCTTTTTATTTTATTAACCTTCAATGGTTTGTTAAGGGGAGGAATTGATGCAATTGAAGAAGTTGAATCGCATGATTTACGCATAGCATAAACAAATACCAAGTATCGAGGGATGACCCAATAAGTTTAACCTAACAGTTAAAGAATAACATCGGTATAAACAATTCCATTTTAGGGTCAGCCACCTTCGAATTCGACTCATTTTATCCGTACATGAGAATTTCCTACGTTCGCAATTTACTAAGATGGACTTCATTGTCGTGGAGAAAGGGAGTACTACTAGTCCGTTCATTTTGCTCTATAAGAAGGAGTGAGTTGGACCTAGACCAAATTGAAAGGCTAACAGCTCGTTCAAATCATCCTAGTCCTCTTCGAATGGGCTTTATGGCTTAATGGGCACAAGTATTGTCACGAACCTGGTTGGCCGGTCGCTTTGGCCCTGCTTGGAATGAAACAATATTCCTATAATGCAGATGTAATTTGATTTGTTTTGTTTATTGTAATTCTGTTATTCCCCGAAATAAAGGGAGGAAAAAAAAGATTTGTCTCCTGTGTATAGTCATGCATTCATCATTCCTTTTTCTTCTTCTTTTTTCCTTTTTTAGATTATTATCACTTCATATTTTAATTTCAACGTGAGAATATTTTATTCCCTCACTCCTATTGGATGACAACATTAGCATTTTAGCCCGTTCAATGCTGCAACACTCGAAATAACACCTTTAAGGAATCATGAATATTTATTTATTTTTACCATGGAAGTTTATAAAGTACTGTCCAATTGTAATTGCATCGTGGCACTCTAAGCCATCCCACGAGTAGCTATCTCCAGTGAACATGATAAACCTTCGCATGAACAAATTGAAAATATGTTCTGTTGGTTCTGAAACTTCGCTTGAATTCTATCAGGGCAGAGCTTTCATCTGGATGGCATGGTGGCTTAGCAAGTGAAGTATAAATCAAAGTGAGAAGGATGACTGACTAAGAAATGCATAGAGTGAAGATACCATGATCTCTGTTTTCGTCATTGCAGTTGGTTAATGTGGGCAAAGGCTGGGCCTGCTTGTGACTTATGTTCACAGGCAGTTTGGAAAAAGCCATTTTTTTGTCCTCTTGGCATTAAAGATTCTGCTACTAATGTAATCGCAGGATCTTGTTGAGTGTTGTACTTAGCATAAAAGAGAGAGACGTTGTTTCAGCAATGTAAAATGGGAGGACCTAGGTGTTTGGTTATTGTGTGGAATAACGAAATGTTGTTGTTCATATCTTAATCATCCTGAATTTGTAACGCAATACGTGTATTGAGTATACCTCTAATTGTCCTAGCTAAAATTGTTATGTAACTAGTCCAGAGGGAAAGAACAACTGAACTAGTTTAGGGTCCTTTTTATTGCAAAACATATGGAGAGTGAAGCTGCAATCTGATTTCTAATTACAGAGTGGGCTACCATACCAGTAGGGTTAGTATTTCACATACATAAATAGATGACAATTCTAATAATGGTGGAATTCTATTATTTTTTAAGTTTTGGCAGCATGGACATACAACTAAAACTCAGCTCATTTTGTAAATGTTGATTTTATGGCGTCTCTAGCTTTTGAGGGACACATTGTTCATGTCATTTAAATATGCTAATTTTTCTTTCCAAACAATGGGAATGTGGATCATTGAAATCCATACAATTAACGCGTTATTCTTTCAGCATATCTTATGCCAATTATAATTTGATTTGTCGATAAATTACCTCAAAATAAGAGAAATTATTTCACCTTCAAAATAAAGTGAATGCTTGCTTTTGAGATTTGTCCGGTCAAAGAAGAAATTATGTTCTGATTTTGCTGTGATTTTTGGTTCATCGTC
The DNA here is from genome assembly GCA_014858505.1 of Corymbia citriodora subsp. variegata. NCBI lineage: Eukaryota > Viridiplantae > Streptophyta > Magnoliopsida > Myrtales > Myrtaceae > Corymbia > Corymbia citriodora. Next base: position 11,039,795 of record CM026414.1, read on the forward strand.
TAGCGTCTCTCAACAACGTCTAATGAAAGTTTGAAGGATAGCAAGTTTTTACTCTCTTCTAGTTTGGAGTCTTGAATAAGATCTACAAACTCAAAATTTGTCGTAAAATTTGGGTCCACCTCTTCCTTTTTACCTCCTCTTTCCTCATTACCCCATTATAAAGCAGTATCTTCTCATTAAATCATCTACAATCATCGTTCCACACATTATATTGATTTCAGTTTCATCCCCGATTGATATCACTATGGCTTTGTCTTGAATCCACTCATTACTAGTCTCGTCTTTTCTGAAATTCCTACACAGAATTGGACATTTTCATCACTAACAGCATGTGTGCCTTTTGCTACTTCACATACCTTATTACCATCGCATGCATAGGTGAGATATTCAGCATCAATTGCAAAATAAGGATTTTAAGGGATCGGCATTGCTCAGTTTCATTACTTGTAAATCTCACCTGTTCTCGCCAATGCTCCTAAGAATGTTTAGCTTCACGAAGGTTATATTCAGAAAACAATCTCTTATCAACTCGAGTAGAGACCCTTCAAACAGAAGCGCTAGTCAATGTAAAGCTTCAACTTTACTCTCTGTTGGGCCTCCATTTATCAACGACAGATGTACTCTAACTATAGATTTTCCTCTTTAAAGTAGAAGGGATGCATGGTCCGAATCTTGACCCTAAAGATAAACCGTGGAAAAAGTAACTTGTATGAATATCACTGGCCTTTGTCCTGTTACTTCTTCTGAAAAACGCAGACTTGCTCATTGTCGAAGTCAAAAGATATGAAACCTAATGTCAAATTTGATGTGTCCTGTTGGTAAATGTCGTTAGCGATCAATCTACTGAGTTTTTTTTTTTTTTTTAATAATTCCTACGAGTTTTGGAGTTTGGTCTCTCTCAAGTTTGATCGGCTTTCTTCTATGCAAAAATGTGAAAAATATAATATAATTGGAGATTATTGGTCAAGCCCGGCGGGAAAATTCGAGCTCCAAATTCCACTCTACCAGCCCCCCCCCCCCTTCTTTTTTTTCAACAGATTGCAATTTTTTTATTCTCTGTTAGGCCTTTATATATCTTCCGTTATTCTAAACCTTCATTTTTTTTTTATTAATTGATGTAATTGTTTAGTTAGCCTCACAGAATTTAACTATAATCAGCTCTATCAATCTTCGTTGTTGTTGTTGATTTCTGTATAGAGTTGTATGATCTCATTAAAGAGAGGACTTCAAAAAAAAAAAATTTAACTCTTATCTTTTCAGGATAATGAAGTGTTGAGCCAATTTCTTATATAACTCTCTTAAATGACAAGTATCTTAAAAAGGATGAGAACAAAGTTGAATTCTTCTTAGAAATATGTGCATTACAAATGTAATTAAATTCTAAAATTTTCAAAAAATACAATCAAATTTTTAAATTTGTTAAATTGGTGCAATTGAATTCTTTCATTAATATTGTCTATTTATTTAATGAAAAATACTGATGTGACATTTTTAAATTAATTTATTTTTCCTACATCCTATTTTTTATTACGTTTTGCTTTAAATTTTATTAAAATAATAGTAAATAAGTTTAAAAGGCTAAAATAATTTAAAAAACAAAACTGGATGAAAAAGAAGGGGGTTAGGGATTGTGGCTGGGCGCTGCCAACGCCGCCCAAAGCCGGAGGGGCCAGCGAAGGTCGCCAGCCCTGGACGAGGGTGGCGTGGCTCGCCCAGAACTGGGCGACGGCGGCCCTCGCTCGGCCCTAGCGATGGCTGGCGATGGCCGTCCCCCCTGCTTAGGGGGCGCGGTCGTGCTCCGATCGGCGCTTAATGATATCCCCTGATTCCCGATCGCCGCCGATTTACTCGGTTTTCTTGGTTTCTGTGAAGATTTCGTCCGGTGCGTTCTGGAGGGGTTTCCTCGGTTTGATGGGGCTTTCTTTTTTTTGTGGCTTTGCTCTTGCTGATCACTGGGAACGCTCGAGTTCGCCTCGCAACTGTGAATATGGAGTCTACTCTCATGATCAAGGTCCGTCGAAATTCCCCTTCGCTTGCTTGTGTTGATTACCGTTCGCTCCCGTTTTATGAAAATGTTAAATTTGACTAAAGATTTTATGAAAAGTTGAAGGATTTGACTAGATATATTAAAGTTCAATCGCTCAACTAAGAGATTGCGTAAATTCAGGGAAGGAAAGTAGAATTACCTTTAACAGGTACATTGCTCATTTTGAAATTGCAAGCAAGTTTTCTAATCCATCTTTCTTCTTTCTCGTCTTTCTCTTTTTCCTCCTTTACAAGGAGGCAATAAAACTTCCTACACAAGAATTTTTATTAGTTCTTTTTATTGGTTCCATGGATCTTTGTGTCTTTTGAAGGTATAAAATATGCGGCACTTTATATAAGTTTCGTGTGTGGACTGAATTATTAGACTCAACCCAAATATTATTTGAGCAAAGGCATCGGCACTAACTTGCTCCCCAAGAGCAAGTTGTTTGTTTTCCCACTTCGTATTCTCAAACGATCTAACAGGCACGTCAGCTCAAATATCTTAGATTAGTGACAGTGACTGTACTTGATTAGATTAATTGAAAGTTCAAGACCTTCACCTGAGAAAAGCACATAAATTAAGAGACGAAAATTTGAATTTTCCCTCAAAGAAATAGTGGGTTCACACCGCTCATCTTGGAATTCCAGCCAACTTTTCAAATCAATTATTTTTNATTTTTTTATTCTCTGTTAGGCCTTTATATATCTTCCATTATTCTAAACCTTCATTTTTTTTTTGATTAATTGATGTAATTGTTTAGTTAGCCTCACAGAATTTAACTATAATCAACTCTATCAATCTTCATTGTTGTTGTTGATTTCTGAATAGAGTTGTATGATCTCATTAAAGAGAGGACTTAAAAAAAAAAATTTAACTCTTATCTTTTGAGGATAATGAAGTGTTCAGCCAATTTCTTATATGACTCTCTTAAATGACAAGTATCTTAAAAAGGATGCGAACAAAGTTGAATTCTTTTTAGAAATATGTGCATTACAAATGTAATTAAATTTTAAATTTTTCAAAAAATACAATCAAATTTTTAAATTTGTTAAATTGGTGCAATTGAATTCTTTCATTAATATTGTCTATTTATTTAATGAAAAATACTGATGTGATATTTTTAAATTAATTTATTTTTCCTACGTCCTATTTTTTATTACTTTTTGCTTTAAATCTTATTTAAATAATAGTAAAAAACTTTAAAAGGCTAAAATAATTTAAAAAACAAAACCGGATGAAAAAGAAGGGGGTTAGGGATTGTGGCTGGGCGCTGCCAACGCCGCCCAAAGCCGAAGGGGCTGGCGGAGGTCGCCAGCCCTGGGCGAGGGTGGCGAGGCTCGCCCAGAATTGGGCGACAGTGGCCCTCGCTCGGCCCTAGCGATGGCTGGCGATGGCCATCCCCCCTGCTTAGGGGGTGCGGTCGTGCTCCGATCGGCTCTTAATGATATCCCCTGATTCCCGATCGCCGCCGATTTACTCGGTTTTCTTGGTTTCTGTGAAGATTTCGTCCGGTGCGTTCTGGAGGGGTTTCCTCGGTTTGGTGGGGCTTTTTTTTTTTTGGCTCTGCTCTTGCTGATCACTGGGAACGCTCGAGTTCGCCTCGCAACTGTGAATATGGAGTCTACTCTCATGATCAAGGTCCGTCGAAATTCCCCTTCGCTTGCTTGTGTTGATTACCGTTCGCTCCCGTTTTATGAAAATGTTAAATTTGACTAAAGATTTTATGAAAAGTTGAAGGATTTGACTAGATATATTAAAGTTCAATCGCTCAACTAAGAGATTGCGTAAATTCAGGGAAGGAAAGTAGAATTACCTTTAACAGGTACATTGCTCATTTTGAAATTGCAAGCAAGTTTTCTAGTCCAACTTTCTTCTTTCTCGTCTTTCTCTTTTTCCTCCTTTACAAGGAGGCAATAAGACTTCCTAGACAAGAATTTTTATTAGTTCTTTTTATTGGTTCCATGGACCTTTGTGTCTTTTGAAGGTATAAAATATGCGGCACTTTATATAAGTTTCGTGTGTGGACTGAATTATTAGACTCAGCCTAAATATTATTTGAGGAAAGGCATCGGCACTAACTTTGTCCCAAGAGCAAGTTGTTTTTTTTTTCCACTTCGTATTCTCAAACGGTCCAACAGGCACGTCAGCTCAAATATCTTAGAATTAGTGACAGTGACTGTACTCGATTAGATTAATTGAAAATTCAAGACCTTCGCCCGAGAAAAGCACAGAAATTAAGAGACGAAAATTTGAATTTTCCCTCAAAGAGATGGTGGGTTCACACCACTCATCTTGGAATTCCAGCCAAGTTTTCAAATCAATTATTTTTTCCTTTCCTTTCTCTTTTCCATAGTACAACGTGGAGCCAATGCTTCCTAACCAAAGTTTCGAGTGGATGGAGCAGCCCATGCCTTTACCAACTTCAATAATTTTTGTTCTATGGCATGCCCTTTATTAAGCATGGAGAGGCCCGTGACATGCTCTTCATGAATTGATAGGCAATGGAAAAATTTGTTCGTCGACACTAACAATGCCACGTAGGAAGGCCAATGTCCACATCAGCGATTTTCGTTTGGCCGAATGGACTTAATCGGTAAAATGCGAAAGTGTTTAGAACCCAGCTAGTATAATTAAAAATCGCATGACTAAATTGGCAAAAGTGCAGTAGGTTTTTGATTTTTTTGACAAAATTCCCCCATACTAAAATATAACATGAAATGACATAATATTTTTTTGTGAAATCATCAAACCTTTTATAACAACTTAGCATGTCGCATTTGAATTATCCATTTCACTTGTGTAATACATTACTCCATATTGCTACCACATGTTGAGTCATATGGATCTTTTCTCATAATTCTGTAAAAGATTTGGTAAAAATTTATTTCAACATCACAAAATTCTATAGAAAAAAAATTTCCAATGATTCGAAATAAAGTTAAGAGTTCATTTGTGTATGCTTTTAGATATTCAGTCTGATCAGTATTAATTAATAGTTTTATATTTTTCAAAAATTAAACGCTGAGATCATTTCTAAATTCATATAAATCATTAACTTTTCCTTAGTAATTCCTACATATAAACAGAAGTTTGTGAATCAGTTTCAATCTATCACTATTGTCATTAATTGGGACAAAACTTTAAAAAACTGCAAACTTATGTCTCCTCTTTTGCCATATTTTTCGTCATTTCTTATTAAATGAATTGCCAGAAATATAATCCTTTATCGCATCGCTCTAATAGTAACCAATCTTGCCCCGCCCTTCGCACGGGTGGGACGAGGATGGAGATGGGGACTTCCCCGGCCCCTGCTCATTCAGATCTTATAAATTTGATTTTTATGTTCAAATCAACAAAAGTTCTGTTAAAATTGTCGAATCCTTAGATTTCATGTTTACTTTATAATTATATGCTCCTTAAGCTAACACTTTTACATTTAACTTAAGATGATCTCCATGAAAATATCTTTCGTGGAGGAGACCGTACTCGTTAAAAAAATTTAGTTTCAAAAGCTCTTGGTAACTCATTTAAATTGCAAGCTAATGTCTGGAAGAGTATGGGAAGTGGCAATTCCTTGGTGACTCGAACGCAAACATGACTTTTTCCAGAAAAGCACGAACTTGATACAATTACACTCAAATTTGACGCACAATGACACGTTTTCATTCGCTTTTAATGAGAAATACTATGTAATTAATCATATTTGAACTTTTGTCCACCGACACAAAATAACATAAATAGTCATCATGAATATCCTGACATAGCATGGATTGCTAGTCCTCTATAATGAAATTTCATCTGAGTATACATTCAATGAACTAAGTCAAGGCTCTTTCTACTTGTTAACCATGAAAATCTTTACACCAATCTTCTTGTTTTTTTAGGACAATGAAATTTTTTACAACGTCGTCCACTGTGTTCTTGAGTCATTAGTATATTTTTCATCTCAATTACGTCTCTATATTCTTGAGTCACTTGGCTGGTAATATTACAACAAAACATTCTTACATTGCTGATGCATATATGAACAGATAGGATGTTCTTAGTCACTTGTCCAAGAACCCAAAGAACTATGACTTTCATGAGCAAAAAAACAGCATCTCCATAATAGTGTACTGAACCACGCAGACAAACATAAATTAGAATCTTCAGACATGCATGTACAACTGTTCTCAACAAGCTACTCATATACAGAGCATAAGTACCTGCTGCATATTTTATTGTTTGCCAGAGCTTTCCTCACCTTTTCCATCCTTCTGCCATTTTCTTGGAGTAGTGCAAGAACCATCTACTCTTTTTGTCAATGATCAAGTTCTCTAGTACAATACCGACCAAAAACCCACCAGTAGCGCCACCCAGCATGATTCTCCAATCCAAGTCGAATAGACACTCTTCTTCGTTATCTACTTTGAAAGATGGTAGTGGTGGAACGTTATCACCATTTGTGCATTTATTTGGCAAGGGACTTCCACACAAACCATCATTCATCACAAATGAACTGCTCAGGAATGTGTCAAATTGTGTTCCACGTGGTATGGGTCCTAATAGACGATTGTGAGAGACATCGAAATTCGAAAGAAATGTGAGGTGGGCTAATTGTTGAGGAATCTCTCCCACAAGATTGTTCCAGGAAAGATCCAGTGATTCGAGTACTGTCAAGCTAGCCAAGGAAGAAGGGCTACCAAAGAGGCAGTTGTTTGAAAGGTTGAGCATACGAAGTGACTTCAAATCTCCAATGAGTTTAGGAATGAACCCTTCAAACTTGTTATTGGAGAGGTCAATCGCCATAAAGACATCCGGAATCTTCGCATATTCCCTTTCTACGCCCTTATTCATCAATGTCATTGCGTAAGTCATACTACTTGCAATTGTAGTAGAAGATGCATAAAGCAATGGATGAATACTCAAATATGCCCACGTATCTTGACCAACGATGACCTTCATGGCATGGCAACTCTTTAACAACTTGGAAGGAAGTTCACCATAGAAGCTATTATTGGATAGGTCCAGTATGTGTAAATTGGTGAAGTTAAGCTGGCTTAGATTATCTTCTATGGGTCCGTGGAACATATTGGACTGCAAGCCAATAACTTTTAGGGAGGCCAGCTCTGATAGCCAAAATGGGAATGAATCATTAATTTGGTTGTCACCAAGATTCAAATACTCCAGCATTTTACAATTGGCTAAAGATCTTGGAACAATCCCTCTTAGTCGGTTTTCACTTAGGTCGATCATCCTCAATGCACAACCATCTGGGTAAATGCGAGGAATTATGCCATCAAATTTATTTCTTGTGAGTTTCAAAAATTCCAAAGGACCAATACTTCCCAAGCAAGGAGGAATTGTGCCATTCAAGGCATTGTTGGATAAATCGAGCATGGCAAGAGATCTCGCTTCACAAAGGGATGTTGAAACTTCCCCGGATAGGAAATTGTTGGAGATGTTGTATAGCTCGACCAAGGGAGGTGGGATAGGGAGGATCATTTCTAGCAAGTTAGAACTAATGTCAAGATACCTCAAGTTCGGCAAAGGAAGATCGGTTTGGTTGTTTTCAAAGCCGGTTAAAAGATTGTCAGAAAGATCCATGTAGTTGAGAGATTCTTTGCTATTGTTCCACATCCATCTTGGAATGGTCCCTCCAATTTTGTTGTGATCTAGTCCTAACCACACCAATTTGCTTAAATAGCCTATAAACTGCGGGAACTCAGTCAAGTTGCATGAAATCAAGTATAACTCAGCAAGTTTGGATGAAGTGGCATTGATGAATGTCTTGGCGAACGAAATATTGCTGTTCAACAAATATAAGGATTCCAAGCTCTTGAGTTTAAATAGATCATTTGCATCAACAGTGCCATTGAGATTAAGCGAATCCAGGGAAAGCCATTCAAGATCCTTCAGATTCCACAATGTGCTCGGAATATCGCCATGCCAGTCGTTGAGAGAAAGAGCTAGCCCCCGCAATTGCTTTAGGTTCTCAAATGAAGATGGAAATCCACCGCTTAACCGATTACCTACCAAACAAAAGGTAAAAAAAGACACAAGACAAACGAGCGTTAGTTACACCGTCGATTTCAATTTCTTTTTTCTCTTTGGATAAATAATCTCCTCACTTGAAAATATAAGGCGTGATCGTGATGCCTCGTCATTATGCACTAGCCCATTCAAGTGGGTGACGGATAGCACTAGAGGGGCCCACTGTCAAAAAATTGGAAAGTCTCTCTCCCTTTCCTCCTCTCTGTTGGTTCAGTCGAATCCCTTCCCTTCTCTCTCTACAGCTCTGTGGAATCACCAATCTCTCCGCCGCCGCTCGCTCCCTCCCTCCTGGACTACCACTAAAACCCCTGCCACGACGGCCACGAGAAAAACCAGAGACAAGGACTTCCTCCTCCACCATGAGGCGTACCTTGACGATACCCTCAAGATCTCCAAGTGCACCACAAAGATCATCCTATCCTCCTCCCTCCTCCCCAAAACCTTACCCCTCTATTGCCACCTCAAGAGCTTCGAGCATCGGCCTGAGCCAAAAGGCCTTTCGGTTGGGCTAGTTTGTCAAGGACTTGTACGGTCTCCTAGCCTCGCACCTCGACTCTGGGCAGGACCTAATCCTCTCCCTCGTCGCCTATGGCGGCAAGGGGATATACTACTTCATCGAGTAGTTCATTTGATTGTCGAAATCGGGCCTCATCGATGGCCACCACTCGCGTGTTCTGTTGAAGATCAGTGCGTAGGCCGAGTTCTTCGGGTACATTGGGAGCATGAATATGAAAATTGGGGATTTGAGGAGGTTGTGGGAGGACGAGATGCGAGCATCGAGATCACGACGTCGTGGGGATTAATTGAGGAATTTTTCCTTTTTCAGTCAGAAAATTGAAGAATTTGAGGGAGAAGAAGTTGATGAAGCTGTCCGTGGTTTAGGACCTAGCTGAACTTTCCTAACTAGAAGGCCTTCCGGCTTAGGCCCTTGCCGGAGTCGAAGCTCTTGAGGCGGTGATGGCAGTTTTGCTCATGGCCTTGGCAGTGGGGGTTTTGGTGGTGGTCGGGGAGGTAGCAAGCAGCAGTGGAGCTCGAGAGATCGGTGGTTCCATGGAGCTGTAGAGAGAGAAAGAAAGAGATCCAACCAAACCGGCAAAGGGAGACTTTCTGATGGTGGCCCCATAATACCACTTGTCGTCCACTGAGTGGGCTAGTGCATAGATGACGCGAGATCACATGTGCATCTAATATAACCAAAAAGAAATTGTTACCTGAAATGTCCAAGTGCGTAAGTTTTGTCAAGTTGACCACCCATTCCAAAGTATCACCACTCAAGTTACTGGAATAGAGCCGTAGCACCGATAGCTGGGTAAGATTAGCAAAGCAAATGGGGTTTTGACCTTGCAAGTTATTTTCGGAAAGGTCCAGCTTAGTGAGATGAGAAAGATTACCCATTGAAGAGGGAAGTGATCCTGAGAAATAGCAATCCCGAGCAATTAACTCATTCAAGAGGCTAAGATTTCCAAGATTTACAATCAAAGTGGGTATTCCTCCTGAGATGTTGGTCTGAGAAAGGTCTAAGGATTTCAATGGAGAGCCCCAATGCGGTTTGGGAAAAAACACAGAAAGGTTGGAATTGCCAGCAACGTGAAGGACTTCAAAGTTTGGCAGCTGAAAAATGCTGACTGGAAAATCTCAATTCAATTCACAGTATTTAAGCCGAAGCGATGTCAGGGAAGAGAAATTCGCTAGAATAGGAGGGATGGGTGATGACAAGTTTACATAAGAAAGATGAAGTTCTTTTAACCCAGTCAAGTTACGAACGAAGTCGCTCATGTTGGGCAAACGAAGTGGCCAATTTAAGGACAAATCCAGAGAAATTAACTCAAAGAGTTGTGAAATAACGTGAGGGATTTCACCAGAAAATTCCGAGTAAGAAAGATTAAGGTACTGTAACCTCGAAAGATTGCTGAAGCCGTATGGTATTGGGGAGAAGTTGAAGTTGTTAAAAGCAAGATTGAGTGACTCCATGTGAACGAGTTGAAAGAGAGTGGTGTTGGGACTCATGATGCCCAAGAGACAACTGCTACTGAGGTCAAGGGCGATCACTCGGCCGGTGACCTCATCACATTTGACACCATCCCACGAACAACAATCCCCCCTTCCATCCTGTGACCAAGAATGGACCTTTGGATGAATGCATTGCAAATCTGTCTTGTCGGTTTTGAAACTTCTCTTGAATTCCATTAAGGCAGAGCTCTCATCCGCATGACATGGTGCCTCAGCAAACCTAGTAGGAAAGAGAGAGAGTAGGAATATCGAAGTAAGCAGCAGATGTAATGGTAAGGTCACCATGATTTTCTGTGTTTTTGTTCTTTTGGTTACTGAAGCGAGTTTTCGAGGGAGAGTGTAATGGAGACGCTTTTTATAGGCAACAACAATTGGTTCTATCAATGGAAATATCTTGCTACTTGGCCATTAATGGCGCTTGACCCCAATACTTTAAATTGATTTTATATATGCCTTCTGTATGGGTTGGAAAACTGCAGGATGTTAGACATCTAAACGTTTCTTTTATTATCTAGAGCACGAGCGCAGCGGCTTGGCACTCTCCTTTTATATATATTTCTCTGTCGTACTTTCAATATAGTATCCATTTGTTTCTTGTCGTGAGCTCCCACGTAAATTGTTCATGTCGTTTGACTTGACTCATAGCTTCAAGGCTAAATTTCAAGTACAGAGGTCGTTCATAGTTGTTTGTTCATCCATATGGATTGCTTGTGCGGACTTCCACCAATAAGCTCATTTATAGGTGGGCTCATGTAACTTTAAATTCACTGATACATCTGTTTTAAGTGTGAAATGAGAAACACCCATTTTAATAGAAACGTATTAAAAAAAAAAAAATCAACACAATCAGAAAAAATAATGAAAAATCAAATGATATGGTAGAAATAGATGGAGTTGCACTCAGAATAATCAAACAAAGACAATGAAATAAGTGGGTACTGCACCTTTATTAGATAAATGCAGAGCATAGAAGAAAATAAAGTCGCATGTGCGCATGTGCACGAATGAGAGAGAAACAGAGAGTTGCGCGTGTTTGTATGTGAACGAAATATATATGAGCCATGATTAAATTTCTTAACAATCTAATATATTTTTGCCATCTTTAATCCATATTCTTTTCGGATAAACTTTTCTGCAGAAGGGTTGGCTTAGTTTTATATTTTAGCTGGATCAGTGTTATCTTTGTTCATCTTTTCATCTCGTAAATCTTTCTGTTTGATTCATATTTGTAAAAGGAGGAGGTACGGCTCTCTAAGGGGGCGACAAGGAAAAGAGGATTACAAAGGAAAAATGGGACACAGATTTTATGGAAAAATCGTGAGTTTTACATCTTACTCAAGACTGCAACACTAAATTGAGGGGTACGAAGAGGGTAAAAACTTGTTATCCTTCAAGCTTTCATTAGCCATTGTTAAGAGACATTAGACAGAGAAAGAATCACAGTAAACCAGTGCATCAAGTTCTTCTTTGACCGGACAAAACTCAAAAGCAAGCACCCACATAATTTTTGAAGGTGAAAAAATTTATCTTATCTTGAGGTAATTTCTATGTACAATTCATATTCTAATTGACATGTCATATGTTGAAAGGTTAAAGTGTGTTAACTGTATAGATTTCTTTGATCCGCACTCCCCTCATTTGAAAAGAAGTTTTTGAAGGTGAAATAATTTCGAGGAATGTTTAGATTATTCCTATGCTATCTAAATGTGGTCTTGGCAATATTGTGTTAAGACAAAAATGATTCAATTTCACCATTTTGTCATATCAAAGGATAAAGTATTACTTCTAGAATAATTATGTCAATTTCAATCCACATCTTAAGACTTTCATCGTGCCAAGCACGGGTCTATAGGCAAAATTTAGTGCCAGTGTCTTTTCAAATGTGTATAGTGCATGAATGGCCCCAGCAGAATGAAATTTCAATGCTCGAATTGCTTGTCGCTGCCAATAAAAGCTTCTGCACTGAAAACGAAATCTACCAAAAATCAGAAGAACAAAACAAAAATGTGGTACCCTCATTATTCTACATGTTTTGTACTATGATTGCTTTCCTCCCTACTTTTCCTACTTCCTTTGCCAATTATCTTTTATAGAATTGAATCCTTTGTAAAGAGCCAATTAATTATCAAATATAGAAAATATTACATTATTGCGTTTTTCATTGTAAACTATAATTAATTTATTCACCCATAATTTGATACACAAGTATATCAACTTAATAATATCTCTAGGAAAGCCAAAGTTTGACGATCTCAACTCTCAAATACTTTCTACAGCACTACATCACCATATATTTAAGCGTAGATGTGATTGCTTTTTCACTTGTAAATGCCGAATGCCCTTCATCTTCCAAGTCATTCCTTCACTAAGTTGTAGCCACATCATCGTAAATAAAATTGACCAATTCAAGTTGTTTTTCATGTAACTCTACTCAAAGTGTCGTGCAATAGTTTCACGAATTGCCCCCCGATGGACTATTGCAGTATCATACTCCATTTATTACAAAACATTCATACTCCACATTTGCTGAGAGAAATGGCAGGCAAAGAAAAGATGCAGTTGCCGAGATTCTTCTTCGAAATTACGAAGCGCGTATGAGACCCTGCACGTCACACCACTCACGCATGCTGTCAAAGGTCTGTGTTGCTCCAAGGATGAAACCAGGCAATAAAACCAAGTTTAGGGGCGTTATAGATGGAACTAGATGAGTCCATGCAAAGAATACTTGGATCAGCCAGTTCTAATAAGCTTCCGCATCGTTGCAGGGTTGCAAACTCGAACCAGCGAGCAATTGAAGAGGGGCTCCTAAAGTAGCCTGGACAACGACCAAAATGATCTGATGTAGCTGTGGTCCCGAGCCCCATGTGAACCGATAGTAATGTCAGCAGATTTCGCACTCAAACTTGGGCCTGAGTCATACATCATTCTCCTATCCTTAAATGGTCCAAGAGGATGCCAATTGTCATACCACAGAATTATCTTCTCACCATTCATATGTCTAACACGTGGCTTCATCTTATCTCTCAACTTTTGCATTTTCCTCCGACTATACTGGTCTCTTGCCTGATATCTACAGCAGATAGACTCTTATCCTTAAAAAGAAAAGATAATTGAAATATCTAAAAGGTACTCTATTCACCTCTACCAGTTGTAACGGTTTTATCTCTCTTTTTTCTTTTTGTCCAAGGCAATAATACATAAGAATTGTCTAACATTCCGACAACTATGAAATTTTATAACCAAATCATCTTTGATATTTGAACAATCCAGGTCAGTGGAATCAATACGTAAATCCTATAAGCTCATTCCATCATTGAAGCAAACTAGTGTTGACAAATGACCCAAGTATAAAGCATGCATATTAGTGAGGGTCACATGATATTGTCTTCTTTTCTTTCTTTGCCTTTCTTTTTAACTTTTCGTGTTTGTTGTTAGAGCATGTATCTAATAGAAGCCAGAGGAGATTGTAATGCCATAGCTTTCATGGTTAACAACTTCTAGGGATAGGATTCCAAAATTCCACATGAAAGGAACACGTGGGGGTGACTAAAGGCAAAATGTCAAAGTCTCTTGCGCTTGTTATATTTCTTAGATGACCTATCGTCTCCACATTAGTAGGGTCATTCTCATTTATAGATGCCAATAGTTTCATCAAAATCTAGGATTAGATTCTCATAATGCCGTGATTGTCACTTCATAGCTGCATAATTGGTCTGCTAAAATGACTTCTCATAATTTTTCTACTAAAAGACCAAAATAGAGAAATCCAAGAAAAGACTTCTGCCCATCTTTAAGATGCATGAACATGAGTTGTTCTACAATTCTAAAGAACATTTATTTTTCGAATCACAAAAAGAAATAATCATCTACTAAAAATATCTTAAACTTTATTTATCGTTACCTTGTTTTGTATAAAAATAATAACCATGAACTTGATTGCCATGAATTATGAACTAGAGTAAATCTCTCGACAACTCTTGAAGTTCCAATAGACAGCGAACACATAGAGGCAGAAATATGGTGCTAAGACATGGCCTTGGATTACAATTAGCCCATAATGGTACCCATTTATGTCATGCATGCTATTCAAGCAATTACAAGCACTCATAGGAATAATTTTCTAGTGGAAGTTCTTTTTACGATAAATGCAATGAGAATATGCTCCGTTGATTCTGAGACTTCTCTTAAATCATATCAAGTCCAAGCTCGCATCCACATGAGCATTGAATTAGCAAAGCATGTATGAAACACCGAGATCAAAATGACCCAAGTATAAATCATGAACACTAATGACGATGACATGATATTGTCTTTTGTTTTTATTTATTTTTGGGTGTGTTATTACAGCAAGAATGTAATAGAAGAGCTAGAGGCATTTAGAAATTGGTTAATTGGTAAAGATACATGTACTTGATGCCCCGCCCAAGAAAGAGACCCAAGTCCAATATGTCAATTTTTCGGCTGGTTATTTTTCTTTGGATGACCTTTCACTTCACATAATTAGGTTCATTGTCATTCATGGCTGTCAAGTGTTTAATCCATAATCTTTCATGTTCCTCGATGAGTCGATGAGAAAAGTCAAATAAGGGTGTCAAGATGCAAAATGATAGGATAAAAATCCAAGATCTTTTTATGTTTTTTGCACAACTTCTAAGGCCTAGCCCTAAAAAGTAATCATATTGTGAACTCTTTTGTTTGAGTGTCAATGACCTACCTTCAATTAGATCAAAGAAGCAAATTGGGCAGTACGTAAAATCTGAGTGGAAATATCACCTAAAACAAACAAGTGAAAGATTTAGACATTTTTGGCATAAATAACAGGCACATTCCTTTGGTCTAATTGCTTGACTTTCTGATAGATCATTGCTTATATATTTTCTTATAAATAAATCCACAATCCACAAAAAGAGAATGAAGAATTGACAAAATGATTATGATTGACCATACTATATAGGTATGTATGTTTTGCCATAGATGTTTCGCAATTTCAACATGATGACTGAATCTCACTATTATTTTATTTTATTTTTTTCTGAACTAATTTCAAGAGTTATAAGCAAATAGGCTTTTTCCTTTTCAAAAGGGAAAAAATGATAACACATTCACAACGACAAGTCAAGTCCAATTCTCGTGCATGCCGTGATTGATGGTTCATGTGCAACCACAGGTGCATAGTTGGTACCTAAAAAGGAATCTCTTACTTTTTCTACAAAAAGACCAAAATTGTGAGACCCGCTAAAAGACTTTTGCCCCTCTTTTATATTGACTAACGGGATTCATTCTATGATTCTTTGGAGTATTCCTCATTCTAAAATCACAAAAAAAAAAAAAATGAACAAACGAAATCATCAATTGAAATTATTTTTCAAGTTCTATATATCACCACCTCGTTTAATAATAATAATGACAAAAAATACGTGAATTTGATGAATAACAAACGAGTATAAACTCTCAAAAGCTATATAAGCTCCAAAAGATGGTGAACAAATCGCCACAGAAATGTGATGCTATGAGATGGCCTTCGACTAATGGAACCTCTTATGGCTGAATGCAGGAACTTGCCCACGAAGTTGCAGTAATACAAAATTGAGCACATATTCAGAGAAGCATATGGTTGTACGGATGCTTTAGGATTGCTTGCAAATGAACCACCATCTGTAGTTTGATACTTATTCCTCTAGACATGCAGACCCCTGAAGTGCCAAAAGTTCGGAAAGGTACATTTAAATGCCAAAATCAAAGTAAAAATTATCAGTTAAGTGCCGATGGCGAAAAAATCCAGCCAAACTGCCACGTGTCATTTTCCAACGATTTTATTTGCTGATGGAGTAATTTTTTTCAAAATAAAATATTTATGTGGCAATTTTAAAAAAGAAAAAGAAACTATCCATTTTATAATAATAATAAAAAATTGATTTTATTAAAATAAAAAAGCAGCCCTTGCCCAAACCTCCCCTTCCCTTTTTTTTAAAAAATTTAATCGATTTTATAATAATATATTTTTAAAGTTATTTAATTGATACATTTTTTAAATGCCACGTCAGCAAAAAAAGACGTCGTTTTGGCTGAGTTTTTGCTGACTCAGCTTCTAGGGAGCCATGTAAGTGAGTTATATTATTAAAATAAGCCATGTCGGATTTCCAATGGTCATCACCGGAGTTGACACTTAAATGATTCAATTTTAAAAAAAAGTGGCACTTAAGTGTACATTTCATAACTTTTGACACTTAAATATCTCCTTGTGCCAAGTTTTGGCACTTGAGCTGTTCTTTTCCCTATTCCTCTATTTCAGATGTTATTGAAGACCTTTTGCATAATGACTCCATTGGGAAGACATATATTTTAGACAATGCAACTTGACTAGTTTTGTGTAATGATCAACAATTGAGATTTGTTACAACACCAAATGAGATATTGTGTAGATAGAGCATTATTGTGCCTTTCCTATATTAACAATGCATTCACGAGTTTACTTAGCCTGTCTGTTGCGAGAGTTAGGATTGGGAGGAGTGCCGAAGATTGGATTTCCTGAATTGTTGCCGTACATATAGTCGTGAGGCGATTTTCCTTCACCACTTGCTCTCATATCTCTCTCTCTCATTTAATTACGATGAACTGCCTGGACCTGATTTCCTCGTCTACCATGACTAGTTTAGCTTCACTGGCTCAGGAGGTGGAGGCTTGTGTTATTTTGAAGGGTAATCTTCGCTGTGATCCTAGGATTCAAAACAGTCAACAAGAAGACAAACATAAATGATATCGAATTATGATAGGATAAATGCAAGAGAAGTCCTAAAATTTATCACAAAAGTACAATTAAGTCATTAAACTTATAAAAAGTATAATCAAGTCTTAAAATTTATTAAATTGATGCTTTCCGTTATCTCTGTCTAACATGACTAACAAAATATGCCGACGTGGCTTTTTTTTAAGATCATAGCGTGTTGTTTGCACCTAATATATGTTGACTGTATCTTCGAGATAAGCTAGTCAAGTAATTCACTTGTTGGTACTTCCAAATATGAGCATCTTAACGTGTTTAGCAGACATGTCATTCACGGCGCAAGTTGTTTAAGCATGTGAGATTCATGGGACTTCCTCCACTTTTTATTACGACTTGGAATGATTGGGGCCATGGTAGACTGCAGTGCACCCTTTTCATTGTACCTCTTTTTCTCTTCTTTCCAATGTCGTTGGGATCTGATGTCGATCAATAATCCACCGAAAGGAAAGGTCTTTTCTGAATTCTTATAGATCATTAACTATTTCCTTAGTAATTCCTACTTCTAGATACAACTTTGTTAGTTCAGATTCATATCTCACTCATGTCATTAAATAATACTTTAATTTAAAAAAAAAAATTGAAAGAAAAGGTCTTCCTGAATTCTTATAGATCATTAAGTATTTCCTTGTGAGTTCTACTTCTAAATACAAGTTTGTGAGTTCATATTGTTGCCCCACACTTCATGGGCGTGGCATGAGGATGGAGATGGGGACTTCCATGGCCCTTGCTCGCTAGAGGTGATTGATTCTCGGTCCAGTCCGATTCCAAAGTGGAACCAGGAACCGAACCGAGAGGACCGGTTCTCAAAACCTAGGACTGTGGACTAGGCCAGCTGGTCCTAAAACTGAGAATTGAACCGACCGATTGGTCCAGTCCAGTCCAGTCTGGTGAAACCAATAACTTTTTTTTTTTTGGACAAAAAGTTGTTAATGTTACAGTACGTTCTTAAAGACAACCCACTTCGTTTATACACTACTTTATCGATTCATCTTTTTAATTTGCATGTAATTGTGTTTTCCTAAGATTCTTAAGAATTTTTTTTTTGAATTCTTAAGAAATTTTTAAAAATATATTTTAAAAACTACCGGTCCGGTTGCTCTGGTTCCCACATTGGTACTGGGAACTGGACTGACCAGCCACCAGTTCCAAGAATGAGAACCGAGAACCAGACCGCCGTTCGTCAAAATTGGCTGATCTGGGCTAGTTTGAGCAGTTCCTGAGTAGGGCGATTCCCATTGCACACCTCTACTACTCGTTGCCCTACTAATTCCAATATAATCCTTTTTATTATGTTCAATTGTAAAAAGTTTTGTTGAAATCGTTATTTTGTCAAATTTCATTTTTACATTTATACTCATTAAACTAAATCACTCATCCAATTATATGCTCTTTAAGCTAACAATTTTACATATAACTTAAGATAATCTCTATGAAAATATCTTTCAGTAAGATATTGCATTAGATTTTAAAAAAATTTAGTTTCCAAAGCTCTTGGTAAATCACTTAAATTGCAAGCTAATATCTAAAAGAGCATGGGAAAAGGAAATTCTTAGGAGGCTCGAAAACATATACGAATTTTTCGACAAAAATATGAACTTGATACGACTAAAATGAAATTGACGCGGGATAACATGCTTTTCCTCATTTTTTTATGAGAAACACTTTGTAATCAATCACATCAGAACATTTGTTTTCGAACACAAAATGACAAAAATTACCAAAACGAATATCCTAACACGATATAAATTTCTAATCCTTTGTTATTAAGTTAGTTTTGAGTATTGCACTCCGACGGACTCTTGGAGTATTATGCTCCATTTATTACAAAACATTCATTTCTGCATGACCGAAATCCAAGTGGCCTGTGCATGCCGCGCAACTCCACAGTCCTACTCCACACTTGCTGAGAGAAATGGCAGGCAAAGAAAAGGTGAAGTTGCCGAGATTATTCTTTGAAATTACGAAGCGCGTATAGACCCTGCACATAACACCACTCACGCATGCTGTCAAAGGTCTGTGTTGCTCCAAGGATGATTAAGCAGGCAATAAAACCAAGTTTAGGGGCATTAAAGATGGAACCAGATGCGTCCATGCCAAGACTCCTTGGATCTGCCAGTTCTAATAAGCTTCCGCATCGTTGCAGGGTTGTATAATCGAACCAGCGAGCAGTTGAAGAGGGGCTCCCAAAGTAGCCTGGACATCGACCAAATGATCCGATCTAGCTGGTGTCCCCAGCCCCATGCGAACCGTTAGTAATGTCAGCAGATTTCGTACTCAAACTTGGGTCCGAGTCATACCTCATTCTTCTACCTTTAAATGGTCCAAGAGGATGCCAATTGTCCCACCACAAAATTATCTTCTCACCATTCAAATGTATAACACATGGGTTCATCTTATCTCTCAACTTTTGCATTTTCCTCCGACCATACTGGTCCCTTGCTTGATATCTATAGCCAATAGACTCCTGTCCTTGAAAAGAATATATAATTGAAATATCTAAAAGGTACTTATTCACCTCTGCCAGTTGTAATAGTTTTATCTCTCCTTTTTCTTCTTGTCCGAGGGGAAAATACGTTAAAATCGTCTAATGTTCCAAGGATTGAAATGTTATAACCAAACCATCTTTGATATTTGAACAATCCAGGTCAATGGAATTAATATGTAAATCCCATAGGCTCGTTCCATCATTGAAGCAGGCTAGTGTCGACAAATGACCCAAGTATAAAGCATGTACACTAGTGAGGGTCACACAATATTGTCTTCTTTTCTTTTCTTTGCCTTTCATTTTAACTTTTTGTGTTTGTTATCAGAGCACATATGTAATAGAAGCCAAAGGAGATTGCAATGCCATAGCTTTCATGGTTAGTAACTTTTGGGGATAGGACTCCAAAATTCTACGTGAAAGGAACACATGGGGGTGACTAAAGGCAAAATGTCAATATCTCTTGGGTTTGTTGTTTTTCTTTGATTACCTACCATCTCCACATCAATAGGGTCATTCTCATTTATGGCTGCCAATAGTTTCATCAAAATCTAGGGTCAGATTCTCATGCATGCCGTGATTGTCACTTCATAGCTGCATAACTGGTCCATTGAAATGACTTCTCATAATTTTCTCCACAAAGAGGCCAAAACTAAAAAAGCCAAGAAAAGACTTCTGCCCATCTATAAGATGCACGAACATGAATCATTCTACAATTCTGAGGAACATTCCTAATTCTCGAATCACAAAAAGACATAATCATCTATTAAAAATATCTTAAATTTTATATATCGTTACCCTATTTTATATAAAAATAATGACTGTAAACTCGATTGTCATGAATTATGAACTAGAATAAATCTCTCGAGAACTCTCGAAGTTCCAATAGATAGCGAACACATCGCGGCAAATATATGGTGCTAAGACATGGCCTTGGGTTACAAT
>CM026414.1:11060151-11074995 GCA_014858505.1 Corymbia citriodora subsp. variegata
AAGCAATTACAAGCACTCACAGGCATAATTTTTTAGTGGAACCTCTTTTTAGGATAAACACAATGAGAATATGCTCTGTTGATTCTAAGACTCCTCTTATATCGTATCAAGGCCAAGCTCTCATCTGCATGACACATTGAATTAGCAAAGTATGTATGAAACACCAAGATCAAAATGGCCCAAGTATAAATCATGAATACTAATGACGGTGACATGATATTGTCTATTGTCTTTATTTATTTTTGGGTTTGTTATTACAACAGGAATGTAATAGAAGAGCCAGAGGAGATTGTAACGCCATAGCTTTCATGGTTAACAACATCTGTGGATAGAAATTTTGGGGCTTCTTATTAGCCACTCCAAAATTCTATGTGAAAGGACACATGGGGGTGACTGTATGCAAAATGTCACCTTTTCGGCAAGTTATTTTTCTTTGGATGACCTATCATCTTCACTTAAGTAGGTTTATTGTCAATCATGCCTGTCAAGAGTTTAATCCTTGATCTTTCATGTTCCTCGACAAGTGGACAAGAAAAGTCAATTAAGGGCACCAAGATGCAAAATGATAGGATAAAAATCCAAAATCTTTTTTTTTTTTCGCAACTTCTAGAACCTAGCCCTAAAATGTAATCATATTATCAACTCTTTTGTTTGAGTGTTAATGACCTACCTTCAATCATATAAAAGAAGCAAATTGAACAATATGTAAAATCTAAGTGGAAATATCATCTAAAACAAACAAGTGAAAGATTTAGACATATTTGGCGTAAATAACAGGCACATTCCTTTGGTCTAATTGCTTGACTCCTTGACTGGTCATTGCTCGTATACCTTTTTATATATGTATGTATGTCTTGCCGTAGACGTTTCGCAATTTCAACATAATGACTGAATCTCACTATTCTTTTATTTATTTTTTGTGAACTAATGTCAAAAGTTATAAGCAAATAGGCTTTTTTCTTTTCAAAAGGAGAAAAAATGATGACACATTCAAATTTCACAAGTACAAGTCAGGTCAAATTCTACCACCCACCTCGGTGGTGCTGCTGAAGCGAGCACTCTTCTTCTCGCAAAAGGTCGAGTGTTCAAATTCTGGGCGTCGCAAGGTGACTTACTTGGTGGCACGTGTGTGATGGCTAGCACGTGTCACCCCCAGGGTTTACCTCCCGGCTGGCGGCCGTGCGGGGGTTCCCCAGGTCACACAAAAAAAAAAGTCAGGTCAAATTCTCGTGCATGCTGTGATTGATGGTTCATGCGCAACCAATAGGTGCATTGTACGCTAAAATGGAATCTCATACTTTTTTCCACAAAAAAGACCAAAACTGGGAGACCCGCTAGAGGACTTCTGCCCATCTTTTCTATCGACCAATGGGAGTCATTCTATAATTCTTTGGCGTATTCCTCGTTGTAAAATCACAAAAAAAAAAAAACAAACAAACGAACGCATGGAATCATCAATTGAAATTATTTTCAGGTTCTATATATCACCACCTCATTTAATAAAATAATAATGACAAAATTATTTTGTCATTATTATTTTGTCTATACTTCAGAATACTCAAAGAGCAAAATTAAACAAAATACTCCCTTTCCCATGACAATAAATCCCATATTAGATAGGTAAGTCGTAGATGGATGAAATTCTCATGTATAGACCAAGTAAAGAAAACCAGTCAAAACCCTAGTGGGTGACTCAAAAATGATATCAACCGCTGAGTTAAAACTCATTGGGTCATACCTTTTTACTTGGTACTTGTTTGTACTGTATGTAAATTAGTTGGTTAAATTTCTTGAATTGCATTCCTTCTCCATAAGAAACCATTCAAGGTTAAGAAAATAAAAGGAGTATATCAATCCTTAATCATATTATAAGCAATAAATGGAATAATCAATAAAATATTAGGGAAAATTTGAGGCACTTGTTATACTTGTGATGAAAATGCATGCCGTGTAAGTGAAGTATATGTTGCGTTTCATCATTGAGTCCACGTTCAGCGTAAGACAACAACCACTCCTTGACTCGAAAGATGTCTTCCAAGTCTTCCACTAAGTCGGAATCTGAGATGGTCACTTCAAATTTGACGACATGGAAAATGCATAATTATTGATTTTACTATAATCAGAAGCGTGCCTCTTCCACTCAACCAGGCCTTTGAGCTATGGTTGAAAAATCTGTATTATTTAGACAAAAAAATTGGGGGAGACTCTGAAGTTAGGCAAGTAATCTTCTCCTGACAATAGGAAATTAAATGATTTATCAGTTGTACTCTCAAGATAATTTTTCGGACTTCTCATGCACTTAATCCCTTTCTATGACATCAAGCTATCTATAGGATATTGCTTGATGGAATGAAAGTTACATGGAAAATGCATAATGATCGATTTGACTATGATCAGAAGCGGGCCTCTTGCACTCAACCAGGCCCTTGAGCATCAGTGGAAAAATCTGTCACGCCCCGACCCTCGAGCACGCGACAACCCTTGTTCTCTTGCGGTCATTTGATTTGCGACTCCCCAGGATCCATCGCCGACCGTTATTTTTATCTTTTGATTAAACGCATGCGGAAGCGAAACACAATCCCCGGTCAATTACAAAAACAGGGATAGCAAGAAAACTCAACAAGAACACATCAAAAGTATCGATTTATTAACTAACTGATTAACCCTAGGAAGTTTTACAAGTACAAGCCCTTACCATGGGCATCTTCCTATCGAGCCAATGAAACCAACGAGCCAGGGTTAATCTACTCCCTTCAAAGACGGCCACGAGCCGAAACACGCGTCGATCCTCCATCCTAAGGACCTGACAATGGTTATTCAATAACCAGTGAGATAAATCTCAGCAAGTCAAAATCCTAAGCCTCGGTTAGGAGACCTACTCGCCTCGAGTGCGCCCTGACGTGCAATGTCTCTATCGCCAACAATTCAACAACGGAATAACACCCAATCGACCATTAACAGACGCACGCTTAGACCAAGGCTCATATGCAATTATTAACAGTTAACACTCGCAATCACATGCGACCCTACCTGGCCTTGGCACACGCAACCTGCAGAAACTGTTAATTCAATCATCACGACATTAAGAGCATGCGAATAATCAGAGCATCTCACACAACTTTCTCATGTCTCACACCCACACATGCTCCGATTATTACGACCTCTCCTCCTGGGCCATGGCACAACCTTATGGTTGGCGGTTCTAGCTAAACCAGCTTCGTCCTCTTTATCTCGAGGCATGGCGACGTCAAGGGCTCACTCCCAAGACGGCATTCCCGAAGGAGCACAAGACTCGCCCACTACCGCAGTCCCGCTACTGACAGAGGCCCGGGACCCGCCCCCATACCGCGATCCCACATAGAACCCCTCCCTGTCAGGCATCCGACCGAAGTCAGGCGACCCACTGGCCACGGCACAACCCCATAGGGATTGGCGGTCTTCCGGCAACGCCGAGCTCTCCTCTTAATGTGACCATGCAACACATCATCAAGCAATCCATTTATATCTTTGCTCTGTCGTGAATGAAATATCACTCATGCTCATGCGACATGCCATTTCAGATAATCCACGCAATATGTCATGCGATCTCACTCGACAATTTCCAAAATTCAATTTCCAATCAGCATTCAATCCCACACATTCCCTAACTCTTGGGAACAACTCAAGTCACAGTCTGTCAATCAATTCCGACCGATCAACATCACGATACTTGCACATTTATTTTCAAATAATCAAGTATATTTAATAATAAATAAATACATGTCCTCAAAACGACGCCAATCAACTATTTCCAACAATACTCAATTATCCAAAAATAAGTATAAAATATAATTATATTCAAAGATACTCATTTAAGAAACATATAATACTATAGTCGATTTTTCCGATAAAATAATTCAAGTCCCACAAAATACTTATAATTATTTTTCAATCCCATAATTAATTATCCAACCCAAATAATTCCATTTAGTAAAACCCTTCTTCAATAAACCAATTTCATTTAATAAAATAATATATAAATACTATTGACTTTGGAAAAATAAACCATAGTAATTTTCCCCCAAAATTACTCAATTAAAAACCATTTCCAATAAATAATCACAATTAATTATTTTCTCCAAAAATAATTAATTTTCAGCAATGAATAGTAATAACAATATTACTATTAACAATTCGAAATTATAAATTAATTTAATTAATAATTCCGAAAATAATAAATTATTATTATTATTATATATTCCAAAAATAATAATAATATTTATTAATACTAAACATGATTAACACTAAGCAAAGATTAATCAAATAATAATAAAACACTAATCATCCATCATTCAAAAGCACTAATCAAGCTTAATCTTAAACTAATCACCCTAAGGGAGTTTAGCACCCTAATCAAGGTTTAGAAAATCAACTCACGGGTTTAGCGATCCCGACGACACGAGCGCGACGGCGGCGACGAGGAGAACGCCTGGGAACTTCCGGCGCGTCGGGACGAGGCGGCCCGAGACCGGGTCTCGACGGCCGAGGGCGGCTGTCCATGCGGCGAGAAGCTTCGAAACGGAGGAACCGGCGGCTGAGGTGGCACGGGACTGGCTGGTGGGCGGTCCGGCAACTCCGGACAGCGGCCAGCAGCTCCGGCGAGGCAGGCGGACGGCTCCGGCGAAGGGAAAACAGAAGCTGGAGGGAGGCGGAGAGCTGGTTCGGGGGATGGCAGCAGGTCGGGGGTGGCTGGGCTTGGCTGGCCGAGCGACGGTGAGGCAGCAGCTCGCTGCTCCGGCGTCCAGGTGACCGGCGACCGAACTGGAACAGGGCAGCGGCAGCACTCGGACAGAGAAGAGAGGAGAGGAGCGGTGCAGCTGGCTCGTGGGTGGCGAAGGCTGGCTGGTCGGTCGGCTGGTTTCCGGCGGTGACCAGGGCGGAGGATGACGGTGAGGTGGCGGAGGTCGGGCCAAGGACGGCAGCTGGCCGGATCTGGTTCAGCTAGGTCAAGTTCGAAGGGGAGCGGCTGGGCTCGGGCAGAACCGACGGACGGCGCGGCTGACCGGCGCGAGACTCGTCCGGTTCCGTCAACAGGCCGGCGAGCAGTGGACGACGGCCGGGACGGAGGTAGCCCAGCTCCGGCAGCGGCGGACAGAGGTGGAGGAGACGAAGACAGAAGGCTGGGTGGGGCTGGTTCGACTTATGGCCGACGGACGGCGGCTCACCGGCGACTGGGCGGCGAGCTGGCGGGACAGTGGAGCTGTGGCGGTGATGGGTGGTGGTTGCCAGCGCCGACGGCAGCAAACCAGCTTCGGCTGGAAGAGAAGAAGAAGAAGAAGAAAGGAAGAAGGAGCTGCAAGGGGGGCTGAGCGTGCAGAGGAAGCTGCCCGTAGAGAGAGAGAGAAGACTAGTCAAAGGGGGAAAAAGGTGAGACAAGATGGGGCAAGTGGGAAGAAAAAGAAAGAGATAAGGAGAGAGAGATAAGATGAGCAAGTGGGGGAGGGGGTGCTGTCGACAGGGAGACGTGAGGGGGAGAGAGAGAGAAGGGAGAGAGAGAGAGAACGTGCGGAGGGGACGGAAGAAAGAAAAGAAAAGAAAAAGAAAAAGAAAAGAGAACAAGTCAAAACTACACAAGCTTCTAGAGGGGGGCAATCCGGTCATTTTACCCCTAAAGCGCGGTTCCCAAAAATCCGGTCCTAATCTCGGCCCAATAATCCAACTCGAGCAATTTCCAGGCTTACCGAAAATTTGGGATGTTACAAAATTTGTATTATTTAGACAAAAAATTGGGGGAGACTCTCAAGTTGGGCAAGTAATCTTCTCCCGACAGTAGGAAATTAAATGACTTCTCATGCACTTAATCCCTTTCCATGACATCTAGCTATCTGTAGTATACTGCTTGATGGAATGAAAATTACATGTTTTTCACCATTTCGTCATACCATTGAAACATGTTAATGTTGTGAAGTACTGATTACTATTGATAAGAGACTAAGAATTCATCAACGTTTGAGGCATGCGAGCACTATAGTGCTAGTGCATTTCATTTTCCTTATCTTTTTTGTCCAAATCATGGAGTCCATAGAGATGGTCTGTACATGCCAAAAACGCAACGCAATTATGCAAAAGACTTTGACATGTAAACCCAGATTAGGTGATGCGCAGTCGGACTATGAATACAGAAAGAAAAGCTTGAGGGATGAGGCCAAGTCTTCAAAAGAAGTCGTGGCCGAATGAACTCATCTATAGGCCATTATCAGTGATCCCAACGTGTTCGTCGAATCAAAGTTTCAGTCTTCAAGTTGTTAGACTATATTTTAAGCAAGTTCCTCTCAGAAAAAGGGCAAAAGAAGAAGATGACGCAAGAGCCTTGATATGTGATTGAGTGGTCAAACACGTGGTAAGCACGGAGCAGATGTCGCATTCGTTTCATAGAGCCCTTACTCAAAATGACTTTAGAGGCCAAGGCTGTGTTGGTGTAGAGTCTTACTCAATGTGCGGTTGATAAGGCGGTTCATAGATATTGCAGACCTTGGTGGCCAGTGGTGCCCTCAACCCTCAAGTCCGAAATTCCCTAATAATAGGGAAAAAATTCCCATATATATATATACTGATATCTCGGTGAAATATTTTTTATCTTGTTTGCCTAACCTTGAATTCTTGGTCCGCCACTCTTACTACTATTTGAAGAAGTAAGCTGAATCAAAGGAAGATGAACCTTTGAGAAATTATTAAGCGGATGTGTGCATCAAATTGCATACAAACCTTGAAAGATAGTAGACTCCATGTAGATCTCTCATATCTAGCAGTTCTAATTAATTTAATTCATATACTGAATTCATCAAATAATTTCGAGGAATGTTTAGATTATTCCTATGCTATCTAAACGTGGTATGGGCAATATTGTGTTGAGACAAAAATGATTCAGTTTCACCATTTTGTCATATCAACAGATCAAGTATTACTTCTAGAATAATTATGTCAATTTCAATCCACATCTTAAGACTTTCGCCGTGCCAAGCACGGGTCTATAGGCAAAATTTAGTGCCAATGTCTTTTCAGATGTGTATAGTGTATGAATGGCCCCAACAAAATGAAATTTCAACACTCAAATTGCTTGTCGCTGCCCATAAAAGCTTTTGCACTGAAAACGAAAATCTACCAAAAATCAGAAGAACAAAACAAAAATGTGGCACCCTCATTATTCTACATGTTTTGTACTATTATCGTTTTCCTCCTTGCGTGTCCTACTTCCTTTGCCAATTATCTTTTATAGAATTGACTCCTTTGTAAAGAGCCAATTAATTATCAAATATAGAAGATATTACATTATTGCGTTTTTCGTTGTAAATATAATTAATTTATTCACCCATAATTTGATACACAAGTATATCAACTTAATAATATCTCTAGGAAAGTCAAAGTTTGACAATCTCAACTCTCAAATACTTTCTACAGCACTACATCACCATATATTTAAGCGTAGATGTGATTGTTTTTTCACTTGTAAATGCCGAATGCCCTTCATCTTCCAAGTCATTCCTTCACTAAGTTGTTGCCACATCATCGTAAATAAAATCGACCAATTCGAGTTGTTTCTCATGTAACTCTACTCAGAGCGTCGTGCAATAGTTTCACGAATTGCCTCCCGATGGACTATTGCAGTATCATGCTCCATTTATTACAAAACATTCATACTCCACACTTGCTGAGAGAAATGGCAGGCAAAGAAAAGATGCAGTTGCCGAGATTCTTCTTCGAAATTACGAAGCGCGTATAGACCCTGCACGTCACACCACTCACGCATGCTGTCAAAGGTCTGTGTTGCTCCAAGGATGAAACCAGGCAATAAAACCAAGTTTAGGGGCGTTATAGATGGAACTAGATGAGCCCATGCAAAGACTCCTTGGATCAGCCAGTTCTAATAAGCTTCCGCATCGTTGCAGGGTTGCAAACTCGAACCAGCGAGCAATTGAAGAGGGGCTCCTAAAGTAGCCTGGACATCGACCAAAATGATCTGATCTAGCTGGGGTCCCGAGCCCCATGTGAACCGATAGTAATGTCAGCAGATTTCGCACTCAAACTTGGGCCTGAGTCATACATCATTCTCCTATCCTTAAATGGTCCAAGAGGATGCTTAAATGGTCCAAGAGGATGGCAATTGTCATACCACAGAATTATCTTCTCACCATTAATATGTATAACACGTGGTTTCATCTTATCTCTCGACTTTTGCATTTTCCTTCGACCATACTGGTCTCTTGCTTGATATCTACAGCCGATAGACTCTTATCCTTAAAAGGAATATATAATTGAAATATCTAAAAGGTATTTTATTCACCTCTACCGGTTGTAACAGTTTTATCTCTCTCTTTTCTTTTTGTCCAAGGAAATAATACATTAGAATCGTCTAAGATCCTGAGGACTATGAAATTTTATAACCAAATCATCTTTGATATTTGAACAATCCAGGTCAATAAAATTATAATGTAAATCCTATAAGCTCATTCCATCATTGAAGCAGACTAGTGTCGACAAATGACCCAAGTATAAAGCATGCATACTAATGAGGGTCACATGATACTGTCTTCTTTTCTTTCTTTGCCTTTCTTTTTAAGTTTTCGTGTTTGTTATTAGAGCACGTAAGCAATAGAAGCCAAAGGAGATTGTAATGCCATAGCTTTCATGGTTAACAACTTCTAGGGATAGGACTCCAAAATTCCACGTGAAAGGAACACGTGGGGGGTGACTAAAGGCAAAATGTCAAAGTCTCTTGGGCTTGTTATTTTTCTTAGTTGACCTATTGTCTCCACATCAGTAGGGTCATTCTCATTTATAGCTGCCAATTGTTTCATCAAAATCTAGGATTAGATTCTCATGCATGTCGTAATTGTCACTTCATAGCTGCATAATAGGTATTGCAAACGCATGAAATGAGTCGAACACCAAGGTGGATGACCCTACAATGGAATTATTCATACCCGATGTTATTCTTTAACTGTTGAGTTAAACTCATTGGGTCATGCCTCAATACTTGGTATTTGTTCAGGCTATGCATAAATTACGTGATTCAACTTCTTCGATTGCATCAATTCCTCTCCTTAACAAACCATTGAAGGTTAAGAAAATAAAAGGAGTACCTCTAACCATTAACGATAACATAAGCAATAAAAGCAATAATCGTAGAATTATTACGGAGCATTTGAGGCACTGGTCACACCCATGATCAAAATCCTTGCCGTGTATGTGAAGTCGATGTTTGCATTTCATCGAGTTCGCGTTCAGCGTAAGTCGTCAACCGCATCTTGACTCGAATGTCGTCTCCCGAGTCTTCCCCTAGTTGAGAATCTCACGCCCGTCTTCTCGATGTAATCTTGCACAAAATTGCTAGTACCCTACTTGTTTATGGATATCCATTGGTTAAAAACATAAGTTAAGGTTTAGCAATTTTTTTTTTTTTTTACCTCGTCTTCTTATCTAAGTTTCGGCCTTGCAACTTGACTTTTGAGTTTTGCTAGCAAAACCCGCAACGATCACTTCTCCGCAACATTCTTTTTTTGTAATTTAGTGGTGAAGTGGTATCCAAACCCACTTTTGTGCACTTCGATTAGTTCATTTTCTTGGAAGATGTTAAGGGCGCACTTCATTGTATCGACCTGGTACAATTGATATTTTATTTCTAAAGTACTCTCAATGAAATTTGAACCCAAATCTATGAGGAAAATAGAAAATTTCTGGCTATTTAAACCGACACCTTGATGATTTTGTATAGCAATTACAACTATACCAACTAACTAGAAGAAAAGACAAAAATCAAATGCGTAGAATAAAATTTTATGGATCATGTGTAATTAGTAAAACATTATTTTTTTGAAAAAAATTGTAAAATGACTCATGTTCGTCAATTTAAAAGTGACAAAAGTCCTTTTGCGGAGAAAATATTCAGTGGTTCGAAATCACCAGGTCATCGTCCTACGTGGCACGCGCAAGCTTAAGTGGTTCCATTGATAGGTCGACACGTGTCCTTGGACTTGGACTGGCTGGAAAATAGGAAAGTGGAGGATTTCCTTTTTCTCTCTCCTCTGCTGCCAATAGAAAAGGGACTGACAGAAGCAAATAATAAATGCTCTTGCCGCTCAAAAACCTCTCTCCTCTTTTCAATTTTCAAGTGTTTTTTTTGGCTTCTCCTTCATCTAGTCTAAGTCAAGAAGAGAAAAGGGAGACGCATGCTCTCTTTCTTCGGCACGCC
Source organism: Corymbia citriodora subsp. variegata (assembly GCA_014858505.1). Classification (NCBI taxonomy): domain Eukaryota; kingdom Viridiplantae; phylum Streptophyta; class Magnoliopsida; order Myrtales; family Myrtaceae; genus Corymbia; species Corymbia citriodora. The sequence continues at coordinate 11,070,380 of CM026414.1, forward strand.
CGACCGCTTCCGCTTCCGCTTCCGCCTCCCCTCCCCCAAAGCCCCCGTCGGTTGCTGGTGCTGGTGCTCAGATGGGGTCGCAGCTACTGGGTCTCAAGCCCCGTTCGCCTCCGCCATAGCACGCTCAACCGCCTTCGCCTCCCCCAAAGCCCTCGTCGGTCACCGGTGCTGCTGCTCAGATGGGGTCACAGCTGCTGATCCCGAGCCCCCTTCACCTCCGCCGTAGCACACCTGACCACCTCCGCCTCCGCCTCCCCCAAATCCCCAGTCAGTCACTGGTGCTGCTACTCAGATGGGGTCGCAGCTGCTGATCCCGAGCCCTCTTTGCCTCCGGAGCCTCATCAGCGACTATGATTCATCAGTTGACTCCTCTCTCTCCCGCGCACGCTCGCGCCGGTCTCATTGAAACCCTGGCAATGTTTACTATGGCCGCACCATCTCTCTTAGCCTCGGTCCTATTGCGTCCCTCCGACGAGCTCTTCATCACGTGTAGGGCGGAGAGGATAGGAATTGAAGGTTCCAGAATGGGGTAAATGAGCTGTCAGCAGTCTTGCACCAAGCAGCGCTCTTCAGTCATGAGCAGCAGTGCATGCGAGGGATGAAGGAACGAAGACGACGATTCACTCCCTTCTTCGTTTGCTTTTTCCTTTTTTGTTATTTGTATATTTTTGGGAGTGGGGCCCATGGGCGATGCCTACCGAGCGGCTTTTTAGCAAAGGGACGGGGGTCTCGTTTGGCCATTTTCTGAATCTTTTGAAGATATTGAAGCAGAATGTAGACTTGTTGAAGTCTTTAGACGTTGAACGCCAATGGACAAAGAAAGAACCAGCAAAATATGCAGAGAAGCCAGACAAGATTGTGAATGCAAAATGCAGCCCCCGCTTCATCCATCTGCCATGTATTTTCCTTTCTTAACCAAAGTCACTTTGTGAAAATGTAAAAATCAAAGTGTATAATCAACTAGAAAAAGAAATGAGAAATCTCCTTGTTCAGCCTCCCACATTCGAGCATCTGTTGTGTATATTTCATTGTATATAGCGTTAGTTTCTTGAAGGGACTGCCATTTTGGCAACTTCGTCGCTTTTAAAGGCATTGCAGTGCCTCGTCATATCCTCAAATGAGGTGAGGATATGGTGCTAAGAAAAACAGAATGTTCTGGTGATCATATGCCAAGCATTGCCAACAACATTCTATCAAAAAATTATGGATGTGAATCAAAGGGTTACCCACTTGTCTTATTTTCCCATTTTTTCATCGAGAATTGTTAGATCAAATGTTATTGTCCTGAAACAAAACGTCACCTACTTGTTTTTTTCCCTAGTTCCTCCACAAGAATAATTTTGACCTCGAGCAGATTAAGACAACCAAAACTATAATTGAGTAAAAAATGGAACACTGGTTGAAGTGATGCTGTCTCAAGAAGTAGGTTGTGCCATCGAAGGAAGGAAGATCTTTGCAGCAGTAGACCTCACGAATAATTTCAAGAGATGTGCTTTTATCGATTCAATAGAAAATCTATTAGTTATGTTTAACATGAATCATTTTACAATCATCTAACAGTCGATGGCATTTGGACATCGTTATAGCAGCAACGGTTGCACCTCCCCTGCTTTCTAAATCCAAAATTGGTGTTTTGAAGATGCCAACTTAAAGTGCAAGCTCTGTCTATGGGAGCATGAACCGAGCACTTAGGCACAAAAAGGCTGCATCTTTCCCCATGGCTTGCAACCTTTACATGGACCTTAATGCTTGATGACGTCGCCAAAAGGGAGTTTGTGCTTCAAATAGAGACCCAAGAAAGCAAATCATCAATCTCCTCTTGGAGTTTGTTATTTCTCTTGGATTCAAGTTTGCTTTGGTTGTCAATGGCATCAAATATAGCTTTCAGCAGCTAGAACCCAAGTCTTTCAAGGAAAGGAGCAGGAGCCAGATCTAAAATCAAAGGTTCTCGTAAAGTGACTTCGATGCCATTGTATGAGACTCCAGAGGCGAAGGGGGCTCGGGATCAGCAGTTGTGACCCCATCTGAGCAGCAGCACCAGTGACCAACGAGGGATTTGGGGTTGGGGAAGGCGGTCGGGCGTGCTACGACGGAGGCAAACGGGGCTTGAGACCCAGTAGCTGCGACCCCATCTGAGCACCAGCACCAGCAACCGACGGGGGCTTTGGGGGAGGGGAGGCGGAAGCGGAAGCGGTCGGTCGTGCCGAAGAAAGAGAGCATGCGTCTCCCTTTTCTCTTCTCGACTTAGACTAGATGAAGGAGAAGCCAAAAAAAACACTTGAAAATTGAAAAGAGGAGAGAGGTTTTTGAGCGGCAAGAGCATTTATTATTTGCTTCTGTCAGTCCCTTTTCTATTGGCAGCAGAGGAGAGAGAAAAAGGAAATCCTCCACTTTCCTATTTTCCAGCCAGTCCAAGTCCAAGGACACGTGTCGACCTGTCAATGGAACCACTTAGGCTAGTGCGTGCCACGTAGGACGATGACCTGGTGATTTCGAACCACTGAATATTTTCTCCATCCAGAGGGATTGGGTGGGGGGCCCACGTCGGCACAGACACTTGACAACTACTCGCCAATAATAATTCGGGGAAAGCCTTTACTTGGCCGAGGATCTTCCACGTGTCCTCTCCTTAGTCGTCAGCATCCAGATTTCCCCTCCTCCCTCCCTGACTAGACTACTAGATAACCAAGCAAGATCAAGACCCCGTTCCTTCCCCGTCGCAACGCGCAGCAGCTCCAATCCCACCTTTGAAAAATCTGCAACTCCTCCCATTGCACTCCAACTGTCGCTAGAAGAAGAAGAAGAACTTCGACCTGTGCAGCTGCTAGCGATTCCACAGAGAGAGAGAGAGTGGGTGATGGGTTTCGGGGGAAGTTGGAGCGTGCCGGCGAAGGCGTGCGGCTCGTGCAAGTCCGCGGCCGCCACGGTGTTCTGCCGAGCCGACGCGGCCTTCCTCTGCCCCGGCTGCGACTTCCGGCTCCACGGGGCTGCCAAGCTGTCCGCCCGTCACGAGCGCGTGTGGGTGTGCGAGGTCTGCGAGCAGGCCCCCGCCGCCGTCACCTGCAAGGCCGACGCGGCGGCGCTCTGCGTGACCTGCGACGCTGACATCCACTCCGCCAACCCCCTCGCCCGGCGCCATGAGCGCGTCCCCGTGGAGCCCTTCCTCGGCGCCACCGAGTCCACCAAGGCCGCCTCCGCCTTCAGCTTCCTCGCCTTGCCCAGCAAGACCGGCAGCGCCGACACGTGCGCCGGCGGCGGCTTCGGCGGCGCGTGCCAGAATGAGGAGCTGGAGGCGGCTTCGTGGCTATTCCCGCACTCCACCGGCGTCAGTGCTAATAAGCTCGTGGAAGGAATGGATGTGAAAGTAGCGCCCGGTGGGGGTGGAGACGTGTTCTTCAACGACATGGAGACGCTTCTTGATTTCGAGTATGGCAGCAACTCGATGGATAGGTTTCAAGGGTCGGCCACCGATAGCCTCGTGCCGGTCCAAACCAAACCCGTTCCGGCCCCGGTGGTTCATCCCCCGTCGGAGAATTGCTTCGACATCGATTTCTGCAGATCCAAGCTCACATCCTTCAGCTACCTCAGCCATAGTGTAATTACCTCAACTCGATCTTCGTCGAATCCCAAGTTGATTAGAGCACATACATGCCAATAATCCAATGAAACTTTTACTTTAGGGGAAAATCTAAACTAAGAATTCATGTTAAGAAAACATAAATTCCATAGTTTCAGCATGTCTTGTGTATTATAATTGGTCATACACTTTCGACGCCGATCATCCAATTGAAGGTATTGAATAGATTACAATACTTGAAGTTGCGCATTGGATTGATCAGTCTTTCTTGTAACGAAACCCAAAAGAACTGGTTTCCTGTTGTTGAAATTGGAAATTAAATTCCGTGTTGATATTGTTTTCAGGTGTCATCGTCTTCACTCGACGTCGGAGTCGTGCCAGAAGGGAACTCCATGTCCGATATCTCGTACCCTTTCGTCCAAAGCATGAGCGGGAACAGCACCGATCAGAGCATGACGAACTCGGCAGCCACAACCACAACGGCGAACCAAGCGACTCCGATGAGCGGGATGGACCGCGAAGCTAGGGTACTGAGGTACAGAGAGAAGAGGAAGAACCGGAAGTTCGAGAAGACGATCCGGTACGCCTCGAGGAAGGCCTACGCCGAGACCCGACCGAGAATCAAGGGCCGTTTCGCCAAGCGGACGGAGATCGAATCGGAAGTGGACAACATCTACGGGACTGCCTCCGCGGCATTCATGGCCGATTCGCGATATGGGGTCGTCCCTTCATTTTGATTAAAATCGACGCCCAGATCCATAGCTAGTGCTTTAGCAGATCTTTCTTCGACACAATGGTGCCTCCTATCTAGCTTCTGTATTTGCTTGAATGTGATTTTCAATTTCTTTTTTTGCACCTAGGTTTTATTCGTACGGTGTTTGTTGTCTTCGTCATCATATATCGTGCAAAATACTGGAAGTTTTTGATGGGCTGATCCGGCTTTTTTCTCCCTGATTCTGATCCTGAGCTGTTGCATCTGAACAAGATTTCTTTCAGCTCAGAGGAAGAAGAAAGCCCATTTGCTGTTTCACTTTCATTT
>CM026414.1:11075095-11164173 GCA_014858505.1 Corymbia citriodora subsp. variegata
AGCCCTGGTTGTTCTTAAGGGACAGAGGCATGGGAACTTATATCGACTTATAGGAACCACAGTGCAAGGTGGAGCATCTGTGTCCACGGATGCTAGTACGAAGATAGATAACACCAATCTATGGCATATGCGTCTCGGGCATATGGGAGAAAGAGGATTGATGGAGCTTCACAAGAGGAATGCACTCCAAGGTATGAAAACATGCAAATTAGATTTTTGCAAATTTTGTGTGCTTGGAAAACAATGCAGAGTACGGTTCAATACTGTAACTCATACAAGCAAGGGCGTACTCGAGTATGTACACACGGATGTATGGGGTCCTTCACCGGTAAAGTCAAAAGGAGGGAAGGAATACTTCGTGACATTCATTGACGATTTCTCTCACAAAGTTTGGGTCTACTTCATGCGACACAAAAGTGAAGTCTTTGAAAAGTTCAAAGAATGGAAAGCTGAAGTTGAGACTTCAACGGGGAAGAAGGTAAAGTGCTTGAGATCGGACAATGGAGGAGAGTACAAATCGACACTATTCATGGAGCTTTGCAAGAATGAAGGGATTAAACGTCACTTCACAGTTCCGGATACGCCCCAACAGAATGGCGTAGCGGAGAGGATGAACCGGACCTTATTAGAGAGAGCTCGAAGCATGAGGCTACATGCGGGACTGAGCAAGGAGTTTTGGACAGAAGCTGTTTGCATGGCATGTTATCTTGTGAATCGGTCTTCATCAACTGCAATTAAATGCAAAATTCCTGAAGAGGTATGGACTGGTAAAATCGTCGATTATTCTAATTTAAGAATATTCGGTTGTCTTGCTTTTGTACATGTGCAGAGTTCGAAACGTTCGAAATTGGATCCAAAATCAAAACAATGTATATTTCTCGGTTACGAGAAAGGAGTGAAAGGCTACAAATTATGGGATCCAAGTGAGAAGAAAGTTCTAACGAGCAGGGATGTTATGTTCGATGAATCTGCAATGTTGAAGTCAAGTTGCGTGCCACATGTGGCTACTGAAGAGGAGAGTGATAAATCTATCGTTAAGGTGGAGCTTGAATGCAGAGAATCTGTAGAGAATGGCGAGTCATCCGATGAAGCTCTGGAAGTCAAAGAAACGGTAGAAGTTCCTCATACCATTGCGACGGGTCGAGGAAGGCGCACTCTCAAAGCACTGGAGAGGTACAGTTTTGAGGATATGGTTGCTTATGCTCTTACCGTAGGCTCTAGCGATCCAAGCTCCTACCATGAAGCTTTGAAAAGTGATTACAAAGTGGATGACCACAATGATGGAGGAGATGGAGTCGTTACAAAGACGGTTACTACAGAGAAGTTCGAGTCCTACAGAGACTTGATTTCTCTCACTCATCATTGAAGTTGATGGAGGCCGCACCGATCTAGGTGCGGGCGTACCTTTGCGAAGGTACAGTGGAGGGAGAGATATATTCATTTTCTTGGTTCAAGTGGAGGCTTGTGGTTTATTCAAGCCAAAGGTGGAGATTTGTTGATATTGTCTTGAATTCCACAAATTCGATCGATTGGAAATTCGAATTAAAAGTCGATCGGGAAATCTAGGAAGGCTTGAAGATTGCAGACTATTTGTTTCCTAATATATTTCCTAGATTTGAACCTATCTATAAGAGGTATTCATGGGAAATAGTCCCGATTCAATGTAATTGGGATATATCATGATATCTCTAATATATAGGGGATGATTACTGAAGATATTATTAGTAAGTTTCAAATTAGGTAATATCTTTAGGGTGGAATTCCTTTCCTATTTGGATTAGGAAAATGGGGAATTAATTCTTTCCTATTTGGATTAGAAAGGTGGGGATCTGAAGATCTATATATATCAGCATTGTACCTTGTACTTGAAGAGTGCGCAACTCTCAATAAGAAATCGTTTCTCTCTCCCGTGGACGTAGGCGAATTTCTGCCGAACCACGTAAATCTCCGTGTTCTTGATTATTCTTGTTTCTTTTCTCATCTAGTTAGGGTGTTCTTCCGCACAACACGAAATATATGTGCTCCCGGCTTTGTTACACAAAAGGTCATTAATAACATCTGGAAAGAGGAAATTAGAAGAAATTGCAGATCTTGTTCCCTTGCAAGGAGGGTTAAAGCATCCGTGCAACCACCTGCTCCTCTAAAAATGGCCTCAGTTTTGAATCCCAGCAGCTCCGCGAGCAAGTCCCTTACATTCAGCCAAAATAAGATCTACTAGCAAATTATGCCTTTCATTGCCTTTCATTGCTTGACTTACAAACATGGCATCCATTTCAATGGGTCAATGGGCAACATTATCAGCTAATTCTAATCTCAGGCCATGTCTTTATGCCATATTTCTATCAAGATGTGTTTACCGACCATTGGAGGTTCTATAGTTCCCGAGAGACTTATGCTTGTTTGGAATTCATCATAATCATGTATACTTAATTGTTAATTGTATAAAACGAGGCAATGATATATAAAATCTAAAAATATTCGGTGGAAGATTATGGTCTGCTCTTTTTGTGATTCAAGGACTAGGATTACTCCTAGGAACCGTAGGATGGGTCCCATTCGTCAATCTAAAAGATTGGGCAAAAATCTTGATAAGTTATGTAATTTTCTAATGTTGGGAGAAGATTACTTGCCCAACTTCAGAGTCTCCCCCACTTTCTTGTCTAAATAATATAGATTTTTAAACCATAGCTTAAACACCTGGTCGAGTGCACTGTCCATTAAGAGGCACGCTTCCGATCATAGTCAAATGGATGATTATGCATTTTCCATGTTGTCAAAGTTGAAGTGGCCATCTCACATTCTCAACTTAATGGAAGACTTCTTTTGGGTCAAGGAGTGGTTGGCGTCTTATGCTGAACGCGGACTCAATTTCGAAACGCAACATCGACTTCACTTACCCGGCATGCATTTTCATCATAGTTACAACAAGTGCCCCAAATTTTCCACAATACTTTAATGATTATTCCATTTATTGCTTGTAATATGATTAATGATTGATATACACCTTTTATTTTCTTAACCTTCAATGGTTTCTTAATATGAGAAAGAATGCAATTCAATAAAATCTAATCAACAATTTTGCATACAGCACAAACAAATACCAAGTAACAAGGTATGGCCCAATGATTTTCAATTCAACAGTTGATATCTTTTTCAGGTCACTCACCATGGTTTTGACTCGTTTTCTTTACTTGGTCCATACATGAGAATTTCATCCGTCAACAACCTACCTATCTGATATGGGACTTTTTGTTGTGGGAAAAGGGAGTACTTCGTTTGATTTTGCTCTTTGATGATTCTGAAGTATATTGTTGTGCTTTATTTGAAATGACTGATGACAGTTTTTTTATCTGAGTTGCATGTTAATCTTAAAATTTTAATAAATGGTCAATAACATAGATCATAGTCTCAAGGATCAGTTGTTAATTTTTTTTTTTTTTGGTAAATAATCATCAGTTGTTATTGAACTTCTAAAATACAAAATCTGAATTTTTTATGCCATCCATGATCATATTTGCCATGATCTGACCTTCCAAACACTGCATTTCCATTTCCTTTTCAAGTAGTCTTTTGACTACATTAAATCGTGTGCATTTTTATTTTCTTACTTACATTACGGTTTGTTTGCACTAGATATGGCCTGTGCATCGTCAGGTTCTTAGATGTTTTCAAATCCTGTTTAACTGGCAAGATTAGGGCTAACTATTGGAAATAGGAAATGGTTGCTGGGATGGATAGTAGTTTTTCAATCTCCTTAAGATCAATGAGTTTCATCTTTCTTGAAGCGTGCTTGCTCGTTTGTGGCATAAGTATTTGTCACTTGTTGGCTTGCTGGATAATATGGGAAAAGGCTGCGCCTGACTGTAATTTATGTTTATAGGTAGTCTGAAAAAGCCATTTTTGGTCACCTTGGCTTTTAGGATTCTGCTACTAATGTAATTGCATGATCTTGTTGAATATTGTACTTAGCAGAAAAGAGAGAAACGCTTGTTCAGCAATGTAAAATGGGAGGAAAAGGTCATGTAGGTAGTGAAGGTTAAGTGAAAGCAAGAGGCAATTCAAAATGCCGCTGTTGATCTCTTAATCATCCTGAATCTGTAATGCAAATATGTGAATTGAGTATATCTCTTTATTCTCCTAGCTAAAATTTTAATGTAACTAGGGAAAGAACAACAGCACTAGTTTAGAGTCCTTTTAATGCAGAAAGTGTGGAGAGAGTGAAGCTGCAATTTGATTTCTTGAGACAGATTAGGCTCCCAGTAGATCTAGTATTTCACATTTGTAAATAGTTTACCGTGCTCATTGCGTTGGAAGTCTAATTTGTATGAGTTTTGGCAGTATATATATACAACTATTACTTTCTATAACTCAACTCATTTTGTGATTGTTGATTTTATGGTATCACTTGCTGTTTAAGGCCACATTGTTCGTGTCATATGAATTTGTTAATTTTTCTTTCCAAACAAGGGGAGTGCGGATCAAAGAAATCCATACGATTAACAAGCTATCCTTTCAACACATGATATGCAATTAGAATCTGAACTGTCCATAGAAGTCACCTTAAAATAAGAGAAACTATTTCACCTTCGAAAATTGTGTAGGTGCTTGCTTTTGAGTTTTGTCCGGTCAAAGAAGAATTAGTGTTCTGTGTTTGCTGTGATTTTTTTCTTGTCTAATGTCTCTTAACAGTGGCTAATGAAAGTTTGAAGAATGGCAAGCTTTGACCATCTTCATAGCCCTCGATATAGTATGACAGTCTTGAATAAGATCTATGAACTCAAGATTTTTCATAAAATGTATGTCCACTTTTGTTTAATCCTTTTTCTCCGTTGCCCCATCATAGAGCCATGTCTTCTCATCAGATCGTCTACCGTCATCATTTCGCATATCATAGCAGTCTCAATCTTAAAAATCATGGCATCTTTAATGTGCTCCCGCCCTTATTGCACAATGGGTCATTAATAACATCTGGAACAGAGGAAATAATAAGGAATTGGAGATCTTGTTCCCTTCCGAGCACGGTTAAAGCATCCGTGAAACCATCTGGTCCTCTAAATGGCTCAGTCTCAAATTCCAGCAGCTCCGCGAGCAAGTCCCTAACATTCAGCCCAAAGAGGTTCTAATAGCAAATTATGCCTTTGATTGCCTGCAATCGCTAGACTAACAAACATGACAATGGGTAATTGGGCAACATCATCAGTTAATTCTAATCTAAGGCCATGTCTTTGTGCCATATGTCTACCGAGGGGGAAAGTACAGCGCAAGTGCCAAAACTTGGCACAAAGGGACACTTAAGTGCCAAAAGTTACAAAAGGTACACTTAAGTGCCACTTTTAAAAAACATTGGATCACTTAAGTGCCAAGTCGCCGGAACCCTGCCGGAAATCCGACGTGGCAATTTTTTATTACTTTTCTTGCCTACGTGGCTCGCCGGAAACTGAATCGGCCAAAAATCAGCCAAAACGACGTCGTTTTGGCTGACGTGGATTTAAAAATTATTAATTAAATAATATTAAATAATTAAAAAAATATTATTATAAAATCAATTTTATTTAAAAAAAAAAAAAAAGAAGCAGGGATCGGCGAGGGCTGTGCAGCCCTCGCCGTCGCCGTCGTCGCCGCCCCACCTCGCCGGGAAGGGCCGGCGACGGTGGGGGAGGGTCGGCCGGGGTCGTCGGGCCCCGGCCATTGGCCGGCGACCCCGGTCGGCCGGCGGCGAGGGCCTGCGCACCTTTGCCCAGATCTGGGGTGAGGGTCGCGACCCTCCCCCGGATCTGGCGAGGGTCGCGACCCTCCCCCGGATCTGGCGAGGGTCGCCAGCTCTTGCCCAGCCGGGCCAAGGGCTGTCGGCCGCCTAGACCGGCGCCGGATCCGGGGGAGGGTCGCGACCCTCGCCGCCGGCCGACCGGGGTCGCCGGCCAGTGGCCGGGGCCCGACGACCCCGGCCGACCCTCCCCCACCGTCGCCGGCCCTTCCCGGCGAGGTGGGGCGGCGACGGCGGCGGCGGCGAGGGCTACACAGCCCTCGCCGATCCCTCTCCCTTTTTTTTTTTAATAAAATTGATTTTAATTTTTCAAAAATCTGACGTGGACAATTTTTTTAAAAAAAATTGCCACGTGGATTTTTTATTTTGAAAAAAATGCCACGTCAGCAAATGAAGTCGCCGGAAAATGGACACGTGGCAATTTGGCCGGAATTTTTCGCCGTTGGCACTTAAGTGATCCCTTTTGCTCCGATTTTGGCACTTAAGTGTACCTTTTGTAACTTTTGGCACTTAAGTGTCCCTTTGTGCCAACTTTTGGCACTCCAGAGGTCCGCATGTCGTCTACCGAGATATGTTTACCCTCAGTCAGAGCTTCTATTGTTCTCGAGAGATTTATGCTTGTTTGTAATTCATCATGGTCATGTATACTTTATCACTAATTTTATATAAAGCTAGGCAATGATATATAAAATCTAAAAATATATTCAGTGGATGATTGTGGTCTTCTCTTTCTGTGATTTGAGGACTGGGAGTACTCTTACGCTTCTATAGTTCTCGAGAGATTTATGCTTGTTTGTAATTCATCATAGTCATGTATACTTTATCATTAATTTTATATAAAACAAGGCAATGATATATAAAATCTAAAAATATATTCAGTTGATGATTAAGGTTTTCTCTTTCTGTGATTTGAGGACTAGGAGTACTCTTACAAAACGTAGAATGGCTCCCGTTCGTCAATTTAAAAGATTGGCCAAAAGTCTCGATGAGTCATGTAATTTCATATTGTTGGGAGAAGATTACTTGCCCAACTTCAGAGTGTCCCCCACTTTCTTTTCTAAATAATACAGATTTTTCAACCATAGCTCAAAGACCTGGTCGAGTGCATTGACCATTAAGAGGCAACCTTCTTTTTTTCTTTTCTTTTTTTTATGACGGAAAGAGGCACACTTCTGATCATAGTGAAATTGATTATTTTGCATTTTCTACGTTATCATAGTTGAAATGACCATCTCAGATTCTCAAGTCAGTGGAAGACTTGGAAGACTTCTTTCGAGTCCAGGAGTGGCTGGTCTTTTGCTGAAGGGGGACTCAATGATGAAACGCAACACCAGCTCCAGCCTCCACTTACACGGCATTGCCCATCATAAGTATAACAAGTGCCTCAAATTTTCCATAATACTTTAATGGTTATTCCATTTATTGCTTATAATATGAGTAAGAATTGATGTACGCCGTTTATTTTCTTAACCTGCAGTGGTTTCTTATGGAGAAGGAATGCAATTCAAGAAATTTAAACAACTAATATACGTACGGTACAAACAAATATCAAGTAACAAAGTATGATCAAATGAGTTTTAATTTGGCAGTTGATATTATTTTCGGATCACTTACTAGTGTTTTGACTCGTTTCTTTCCTTGGTATGTACAATAAAATTTCATCCGTTTATGACTTACCTATCTTATATAACATTTATTGTCGAGGGAAAAGGGAGTACTTCATTTTATTTTGCTGTGTATTTTGAACAGTGTTAATCTCAAAATATTAGTAAACGGTCCATAATATAGAACTCAGTCTCAAGGATCAGTTGTTACTGAACTTCTACAGTACAAAATCTGATTTTCTGATGCCTTACATGAACAAATTTGCCTTCTTTTCAGTCACCTTTCAAGTACATTGAACGTGTACATTTCTATTTTATGCGTTTCTTACTTACATCATGGTTTCTTAATGACTTAACATGGCCTGTGCATCGTCAGGTTCTGAGATGTTTTCAAATCCTGATTAACTGGTGATATTAGCGCTAAATATTGGAAATAGGAAACAGTTGCTGGGGTGGTTACTTGTTTTTCAAACTCCTTGATATCAATGAGCTTCATCTTCCTTGAAGAGTGCTTGTTTGTTCTGTTACTGGTTGGCTTGCTGTACAATATGGAAAAAGGCTGGCCCGACTTGCATTTATGTTTATAAGTGGTTTGAAAAGCCATTTTCTGTTACAGTGGCATTTTGAATTCTGTTACTTCTTGTTATTTCAGGATCTTGTTGAATGTTGTACTTAGCAGAAAAGAGAGAAACGTATGCTCAGCAATGTAAAATGAAAGGGGGACAGCGGATTGTAGGTAGTGAGGGGGGGAGTTAAAGCAAGTGGCAATTCAAAATGCTGCTGTTGATCTCTTAATCATCCTGAATTTATGATGTAAGATGTGTATTGAGTATATCTCTAAGTGTCCTAGTTCAAATTAACAAAACGAGAGGGAATAAAAAACGGAACTGATTTAAAGTCCTTTAGATTGCAGAACGTATGGAGAGAGTGAAGCTGCGATTTGATTTCTAATTACAGAGTAGTCTCTAGTCTCTCAGTAGATGTATATTTCACATACTTAAATAGATTTTGTTTTTTTTTTTAACACATACCTAAATAGTTTGCCATTCTCATTATGGTGGAAGTCTAATTTGTATGAGTTTTGGCGGTGTGAATATATAACTAATACTTTCTATAACTCAACTCATTTTGCAACTGCTGATTTTATGGGATCTCTTACTGTTTGAGGCCACATTGTTCGTATTATATGAAATTATTAATTTTTCTTTCTAGACAAGGGGAGTGCAGATCAAAGAAATCTATACAATTAACACACCAACCTTTCAACATATGTTATGTCAATTAGAATATGAATTGTACATAGAAGTTACCTCAAATTAAGAGAAACTATTTCACCTTCCAAAATAATGTGGGTGCTTGCTTTTGAGTTTTGTCCGGTCAAAGAAGAAATTAATGTACTGTTTTTACTGTGATCTCTTTCTCTGCCTAATGTCTCTTAACAATGGCTAATGAAAGCTTGCAGGATAACAAGTTTTGACCCTCTTCAGAGCCCTCAGTTTAGTGTTGCAGTATTGAATAAGACGTACTACTTAAGATTTTTCCATAAAATCTATGTCCGTTTTTTTCCTTTTTAACTCCTCTTTTCCTTGTTGCCCCCTTATAGAGCCGTATCTGCTCTTTTTACAAATTTGAATCAAACAGAAAGATTTACGAAATGAAAAGATGAACAAAAACTATTGCAGCATAAAAATAAAACTAAGCCAACCCTTTTGCATAAAAGTTAATCCAAAAAGAATATGAATTAAAGATAGCATAAATACATTTTGTTGCTAATTAATTTAATCATGGCTCATTTGTATTTTGTTCACATACACACGCACATATCTCTCTCATTCGTGCACATGGGCACATATGACTCTATTTTCTTCTATGCTTTGCTTTTATCTAGTAAAGGTGCAGTACCCACTTATTCATTGTCTTTATTTGATTATTCTGAGTGTACGTCCATCTATTTAATTGATCTTTCATCTTCTTTTTGTTCTGATTGTGTTGATATTTTTTTCGATGCATTTTTTGTTATAACGGGTGTTCCTCATTTCCACTTAAAAACAGATGTATAAGAGAGTTTAAAGTTAAGAGAGACATATGCCCACCATAAATGGGCTTATTGATGGAAGTCTGCACAAGCAATCCATATGGATGAACAAACAACAATGAACAACCTCCGTACTTAGAATTTAGCCTTGAAGCTATGAGTCAAATCAAAGAACATGAACAATTATGTGGGAGATTCTTGACAATTTCCGACATGAATATACATAAAAGGATAATGTATATTATATTGAAGGTATGATAAAGAAACATACATAAAAGGAGAATGCCAAGCCAGTGCGCTAGTGCTCCATACAGAAGGCATGCCTAAAATCAATTTAAAGTATTGGCGTCAGGCACTATGAATGGCCGAGTAGCAAGATATTTCCATTGCAAACCAATTGTTGCTGCCTATAAAAAGCTTCTCCGTTGCACTCTCCCTCGAAAACTCACTTCAGTAACCAAAAGAACAAAAACAATCACATCTACGGTTAAATATATGGTGATGGAGTGCTGCAGAAAGTATTTGAGAGTTGAGATCATCAAACTTTGACTTTCCTAGAGATATTATTAAGTTGATATACTTATGCATCAAATTATGGGTGAATAAATTAATTATATTTACAACCAAAAATGTAATAATGTAATATCTTCTATATTTGATAATTATTGGCTCTTTACAAAGGAGTCAATTCTATACAAGATAATTGGCAAAGGAAGTAGGAAACGCAGGGAGGAAAACGATCATAGTACAAAACATGTAGAATAATGAGGGTGCCACATTTTTGTTTTGTTCTTCTGATTTTTGGTAGATTTCGTTTTTAGTGGAGAAGCTTTTATTGGCAGTGACAAGCAATTCAAGCGTTGAAATTTCATTATGCTTGGGCCAGTCATGCACTATACACATCTGAAAAGACACCGGCACTAAATTTTACCTATAGACCTGTGCTTGGCAAGGCAAGAGTCTTAAGATGTGGATTGAAATTGAAATAATTATTCTAGAAGTAATACTTTTTTTTTGGTAACCCGGGAACCCCCCGCACGGTCGACAACCAAAGATGGTAAACCCAGGGTGAGCTGAGCCACCTCCACAGACCTGGTCGCGGATGAGTCGCGCGGAATGTGGACACGAGGATTCGAGCAAAACCACGCGACCACCGCAGGTGGAGGTTTCTAGAAGTAATACTTGATCCATTGATAAGACAAAATGGTGAAACTGAATCATTTTTTTCTTAAAACAATATTGCCCAGACCACGTTTAAATACACAGGAATAATCTAAACATTCCTCGAAATTATTCGATGAATTCAGTATATGAATTAAATTAAATAGGAACTGTTGGATATGAGAGATCTATGTGGAGTCTACTATCTTTAGTGGTTTGCATGCAATTCGATGCATGCATCCGCTTATTTCTTCAAACAGTAGTAAACAGAGTGGCAGACCAAGAATTCAAGGTTAGGCAAACAAGACAAAAAATATTTCACCGATATATATATGGGAATTTTTTACCTATTATTAGGGAACTTTCGGACTTTAGGGTTGAGGGCACCACTGGCCACCAAGGTCCGAGCTCCGCAATATCTATAAACCGCCTTATCAACCGCACGTTGAATAAGACTTTAACACAGCCTTGGCCTCTAAAGTCATTTTGAGTAAGGGGCTCTGTCAAACGAATGCGACATCTGCTCCATGCTTATTCATAGTCCGACTGCGCATCACCTAATCCGGGTTTACATGTCAAAGTCTTTTGCCCTTTTTCTAAGATGAACTTGCTCAAAATATAGTCTTCCAACGTGAAGACTGAAACTTTGATTCGACGAACACGTTGGGATCACTGATAATGGCCTATAGATGAGTTCATTCGGCGATGACTTCTTTTGAAGACTTGGCCTCATCCCTCTAGCTTTTCTTTCTGTATTCATAGTCCGACTGCGCATCACCTAATTTGGGTTTACATGTCAAAGTCTTTTGCATAATTGCGTTGCGTTTTTGGCGTGTACAGACCATCTCCATGGACTCCATGCTTTGGACAAAAAAGACAAGAAAAATGAAATGCACTAGCACTATAGTGCTCGCATGCCTCAAACGTAGATGAATTCTTACTCTCTTATCAATAGTAATTAGTACTTCATGACATTAACATGTTTCAATGATATGATGAAATGGTGAAAAACATGTAACTTTCATTCCATCAAGCAATATACTACAGATAGCTAGATGTCATAGAAAGGGATTAAGTGCATGAGAAGTCTGAAAAATTATCTTGAGAGTACAACTGATAAGTCATTTAATTTCCTATTGTCGGGAGAAGATTACTTGAGAGTCTCCCCCAATTTTTTGTCTAAATAATACAGATTTTTCGACCACAGCTCAAGGGCCTGGTTGAGTGCAAGAGGCCCGCTTCTGATCATAGTCAAATCGATCATTATGCATTTTCCATGCCGTCAAATTTGAAGTGACCATCTCAGATTCTCAACTTAGTGGAAGACTTGGAAGACTTCTTTCGAGTCAAGGGGTGGTTGGCGTCTGATGCTGAACGTGGACTCAATGATGA
This sequence comes from Corymbia citriodora subsp. variegata, assembly GCA_014858505.1. Lineage (NCBI taxonomy): Eukaryota > Viridiplantae > Streptophyta > Magnoliopsida > Myrtales > Myrtaceae > Corymbia > Corymbia citriodora. The sequence goes on from CM026414.1 coordinate 11,087,052, forward strand.
AATGCAACATATACTTCACTTACACGGCATGCATTTTCATCATAAGTATAACAAGTGCCTCAAATTTTCACTAATATTTTATTGATTATTCCATTTATTGCTTATAATATGATTAATGATTGATATACGCCTTTTATTTTCTTAACCTTCAATGGTTTCTTACGGAGAAGAAAAACAATTCAAGAAATTTAATCAACTAATTTATGTACGGTACAAACAAATACCAAGTAAAAATGTACGACCCAATGAACTTTAACTCAGCGGTTGACATCATTTTGAGTCACCCACCAAGGTTTTGACTGGTTTTCTTCACTTGGTCTACACATGAGAATTTCATCCATCTACGACTTACCTATCTAATATGGGATTTATTGTTGTGGGAAAGGGAGTACTTCGTTTAATTTTGCTCTCTGAGTATACTGAAGTATACTGTTGTGCTTTGTTTGAAATGACTGATGATAGTTTTTTATCTAAGCGGCATGTTAATCTCAAAATGTTAATACGCAACTCAGTCTCAAGGATTAGTTGTTATTGAACTTCTAGAATACAAAATCTGATTTTTTTGATGCCATACATGATCTTATTTGCCATGATCTCACCTTCTGAATGTTGTATTTCCGTCTCAATTTCAAGTTACCTTTCGAGTACATTGAATCATGTGCATATTTATTTTTTACGTCTCTTACTTAAATCGTGGTTTCTTAATGACCCTGTGCATCATCAGATTCTCAAATGTTTTCAAATCCTGGTCAACCGGCAAGATTAGAGCTAAACACTAAAAATAGGAAACAGTTGCTAGGGTGCTTACTGGTTTTTCAGCTTCGTTAATTTCGATGAGTTTCATCTTCCTTGAAGCGTGCTTGTTTGTTTTCTGGCATAACTATCTTTTACTGGTTGGCTTGCTATACAATATAGGAAAATAGCTTGGTCTGACTGTGATTCATGTTTATAGATAGTTTGGAAAAGCCATTTTATGTCACATTAGCATTTTGGATTCTGCTAACGATGTTATTGCAAGATCTTTTTGGATATCGTACTTAGCAGAAAAGAGACAAACGTTCCCTGAGCAACGTAAAATGGAAGGGGAATAGGCGAATGTAGTTAGTGAAGGGCAAGTTAAAGCAAGAGGCAATTGAAAATGCTACTGCTGATCTTTTAATCATTCTGAATTCATGATGTAAGATGTGTATTGAGCATATCTCCAAGTGTCCTAACTCAAATTAACAAAACAAGAGGGACTAAATAACGGAACTAGCTTAGAGTCCTTTTATTGCAGAACGTGTGGAGAGAGCGAAACTGCAATTTGATTTCTAATTGCAGAGTAGGCTCTCAGTAGATGCATATTTCACATACTTAAATAGTTTTATTTCTTTGGTGAACACATACCTAAATAGTTCTCAGTTCTCATTACGGTGGAAGTCTAATTTCTATGAGTTTTGGCAGTGTGAATGTACAACTAATACTTTCTATAATCAATTCATTTTGTGATTGATGATTTTATGATATCTCTTGCTGTCGTATCATATGATATGTTAATTTCTTTTCAAACGAGGGGAGTGCGGATCAAAGAAATCTACATAGTTAACACACTAACCTTTCAGCATATGTCATGTCAATTAAAATATGAATTGTACATAGAAATTACCTCAAAATAAGATAAATTATTTCACCTTCAAAAATTATGTAGGTGCTTGCTTTTGAGTTTTGTCCGGTCAAAGAAGAACTTAATGCACTGTTTTACTGTGATTCTTTCTCTGTCTAATGTCTCTTAACAATGGCTAATGAAAGCTTGAAGGATAACAAGTTTTTACCCTCTTCGTACCCCTCAATTTAGTGTTGTAGTCTTGAATAAGATGTAAAACTCGCGATTTTTCCATAAAATCTGTGTCCCCTTTTTCCTTTTTACTCCTCTTTTCCTTGTTGCCCCCTTAGAGAGCCGTACCTGCTCCTTTTACAAATATGAATCAAACAGAAAGATTTACGAGATGAAAATATAAAACAAAGCCAACCCTTCTGCAGAAAAGTTTATCCGAAAAAAATATGGATTAAAGATAGCAAAAAAATATGGATCAAAGATAGCAAAAATATATTAGATCGTTAAGAAATTTACTCATGGCTCATATTTATTTTGTTCACATACAAACACACGCACGCAACTCTCTCTGTTTCTCTCTCGTTCGTGCACATGCGCACATACGACTTTATTTTCTTCTGTGCTCTGCATTTATCTAATAAAGGTGCAGTACCCACTTATTTCATTGTCTTTATATGATTATTCTGAGTGCAACTCCATCTATTTCAACCATATCATTTGATTTTTCATTATTTTTTCTGATTGTGTTGATATTTTTTCTAATACGTTTCTATTAAAATGGGTGTTTCTCATTTCACACTTAAAACAGATGTATAAGTGAATTTAAAGTTAGATGAGCCCACCTATAAATGAGCTTATTGGTGGAAGTCCGCACAAGCAATCCATAAGGATGAACAAACAACTAGGAATGACCTCTGTACTTGAAATTTAGCCTCGAATCTATGAGTCAAAGTCAAATGACATGAACAATTTACGTGGGAGCTCATGACAAGAAACAAATGGATACTATGTTGAAAGTAGGATGGAGAAATATAGATAAAAGGAGAGTGCCAAGCCGCGGCGCTCGTGCCCTAGATAATAAAAGAAACGTTTAGATGTCTATCATCCTGCAGTTTTCCAACCCATACAGAAGGCATATATAAAATCAATTTAAAGTATTGGAGTCAAGCGCTAAGAATGGCCAAGTAGCAAGATATTCCCATTGCCAGAACCTATTGTTGCTGCCTATAAAAGGCCCTCCGTCGCACTTTCCCTTGAAAACTCGCTTCAGTAACCAAAAGAACAAAAACGCAGAAAATCATGGTGGCCTTACCATTATATCTGCTACTTACTTCGATATTCCTACTCTCTTTCTTTCCTACTAGGTTTGCTGAGGTACTATGCCATGCGGATGAGAGCTCTGCCTTAATGGAATTCAAGAGAAGTTTCAAAACCAACAGGATAGATTGGCGATGCATTCATCCAAAGGTCCATTCCTGGTCACAGGATGGAAGTGGGGATTGTTGTTCGTGGGACGGTGTCGAATGTGATGAGGTGACCGGCCGAGTGATCGCACTCAACCTCAATAGCAGTTGTCTCTTGGGCATCATGAGTCCCAACACCACTCTCTTTCGACTCATTCACTTGGAGTCGCTCAATCTTGCTTTCAATGGCTTCAACTTTTCCTCCATCCCATATGGCTTCAGCAATCTTTCAAGGTTAAAACACCTTAATCTCTCCCACTCCGATTTTTTCGGTGAAATCCCTCACGATATCTCACAACTCTCTAAGTTAATTTCTCTGGATTTGTCCTGTAATTGGAGTGTGCCACTTCATTTGCCCAGCATGAGCGACTTTGTTCATAACTTGACTGGGCTAAAAGAACTTGATCTTTCTTATGTAAACTTGTCATCACGTTTGCCTCCTATTCTAGCGAATTTCTCTTCCTTGACATCGCTTGGGCTTAGTTCTTGTGGATTGAATGGAGACTTTCCAGTTAGCATTTTTCAGCTGCCAAACTTGGAAGTCCTTTTCGTTGATGGCAATTTCAACCTTTATGTATTTTTTCCCAAACCGCACTGGGGCTCTCCATTGAAATCCTTAGACCTTTCCAGGACCAACATCTCGGGAGAAATACCCACTTTGATCGGAAATCTTAGCCTCTTGAATGAGTTAGCCGCCCAGAGTTGCTATTTCTCAGGATCACTTCCCTCTTCACTGGGTAATCTTTCTCATCTCACCTATTTGGACCTTTCCAAAAATAACTTGCAAGGTCAAATCCCCATTTCCTTTGCTAATCTTACCCAGCTATCGATGCTATATCTCAATTCCAATAACTTGAGTGATACTTTGGAATGGGTGGTCAACTTGACAAAACTTACCGGCTTGTACATTTCAGGTAACAATTACTTTTTGGTTATATTAGATGCACATGTGATCTCGCGTCATCTATGCACTAGCCCACTCAGTGGACGACAAGTGGTATTATGGGGCCACCATCAGAAAGTCTCCCTTTGCCGGTTTGGTTGGATCTCTTTCTTTCTCTCTCTATAGCTCCATGGAACCACGGATCTCTCGAGCTCCACCACTGCTTGCTGCCTCCCCGACCACCACCAAAACCCCCACTGCCACGGCCATGAGCAAACTGCCATCACCGCCTCAAGAGCTTTGACTTCGGCAAGGGCCTAAGCCGGAAGGCCTTCTAGTTAGGAAAGTTCAGCTAGGTCCTGAACCATGGACAGCTTCATCAACTTCTTCTCCCTCAAATTCCTCAATTTTCTGACTGAAAAAAGAAAAATTCCTCAATTAATCCCCACGACGTCGTGATCTCGATGCTCGCATCTCGTCCTCCCACAACCTCCTCAAATCCCCAATTTTCAGATTCATGCTCCCAATGTACCCGAAGAACTCGGCCTACGCACTGATCTTCAACAGAACACGCGAGTGGTGGCCATCGATGAGGCCCGATTTCGACAATAAAATGGACTACTCGATGAAGTAGAATATCCCCTCGCTGCCATAGGCAATGAGGGAGAGGATTAGGTCCTGCCCAGAGTCGAGGTGCAAGGTCGGGAGACCGTTCACATCCTAGACAAACTAGCCCAGCCGAAAGGCCTTTCGGCTCAGGCCGATGCTCGAAGCTCTTGAGGTGGCGATAGAGGGGTAAGGTTTTGGGGAGGAGGGAGGAGGATAGGATGATCTTTGTGGTGCACCTGGAGATCTTGAGGGTATCGTCAAGGTACGCCTCATGGTGGAGGAGGAAGTCCTTGTCTCTGGTTTTTCTCGTGGCCGTCACGGCAGGGGTTTTAGTGGTGGTCCAGGAGGGAGGGAGGAAGCAGCGGCGGAGAGATCGGTGGTTCCACAGAGCTGTAGAGAGAGAAGGGAAGAGATTCGACTGAACCGACAGAGAGGAGGAGAGAGAGAGAGAGACTTTCCAATTTTTTGACGGTGAGCCCCTCCAGTGCCATCTGTCGCCCACTTGAATGGGCTAGTGCATAATGGCGTGGCATCAAAATCACGCCTTATATTTTCAAGCGAGGAGATTATTTAGCCAAAGAGAAAAAGGAATTGAAATTGACGGCGTAACTAACGCTCGTTTGTCTTGTGTCATTTTTAACCTTTTGTTTGGTAGGTAATCGGTTAAGCGGTGGATTTCCATCTTCATTTGAGAACTTGAAGCAGTTGCAGCGGCTGGCTCTTTCTCTCAACGATTGGCATGGCGATATTCCGAGCACATTGTGGAATCTGGATCTTGAATTGCTTTCCCTGGATTCATTTAATCTCAATGGCACTCTTGATGCAAATGATCTATTTAAACTCAAGAGCTTGGAAATGTTAGTTTTGTTTGACAGCAATATTTCGTTTGCCAAGACATTCATCGATGCCACTTCATCCAAACTTGCCTACTTATGCTTGATTTCATGCAACTTGACTGAGTTCCCGCAGTTTATAGGCTACTTAAGCAAATTGGAGCTGTTAGACCTGCGAAACAACAAAATCCGAGGGACCATTCCTAGATGGATGTGGAACAATAGCAGAGAATCTCTCAACTACATGGATCTTTCTGACAATCTTTTGACCAGCTTTGAAAACAACCAGACCGATCTTCCTTTGCCGAAGTTGGGGTATCTTGACGTTAGTTCTAACTTGCTAAAAACGACCCTCCTTGTACCACCTCCCTTGGTCGTGCTATACAACATCTCCAACAATTTCCTATCTGGGGAAGTTTCAACATCCCTTTGTGAAGCGAGATCTCTCACCGTGCTCGATTTATCTGACAATACCCTGAATGGCACAATTCCTCCTTGCTTGGGAAGTATTGGTCCTTTGGAAGTTTTGAAACTCACAAGAAATAAATTCGATGGCATAATTCCTCGCATTTACCCAGATGGTTGTGCATTGAGGATGATCGACCTAAGCGAAAACCGACTAAGAGGGATTGTTCCAAGATCTTTAGCCAATTGCAAAATGCTGGAGTATTTGAATCTTGGTGACAACCAAATGAATGATTCATTCCCATTTTGGCTATCAGAGTTGGCCTCCCTAAAAGTTATTGACTTGCAGTCCAATATGTTCCATGGACCCATAGAAGATAATCTAAGCCAGCTTAACTTCCCCAGTTTACACATACTGGACCTATCCAATAATAGCTTCAATGGTGAATTGCCTTCCAAGTTGTTAAAGAGTTGCCATGCCATGAAGGTCATCGTTGGTCAAGATACGTGGGCATATTTGAGTATTCATCTATTGCTTGATACATCTTTTGCTACAATTGAAAGCAATATGACTTACGCAATGACGTTGATGAATAAGGGTGTAGAAAGGGAATATGCGAAGATTCCGGATGCCCTTGTGGCGATTGACCTCTCCAATAACAAGTTGGAAGGGTTCATTCCTGAACTCATTGGAGATTTGAAGTCACTTCGTATGCTCAACCTTTCAAACAACTACCTCTTTGGTAGCATCCCTTCTTCCTTGGCCAGCTTGATAGTACTCGAATCATTGGATCTTTCCTGGAATAATCTTGTGGGAGAGATTCCTCAACAATTAGCCCACCTCACATTTCTTTCAAATTTTGATGTCTCTCACAATCGTCTATCGGGACCCATACCACGTGGAACGCAATTTGACACGTTCTCGAGCAGTTCATTTGCGATGAATGATGGTTTGTGTGGGAGTCCCTTGCCAAATAAATGCACAAATGGTGAAAACATTCCACCACCACCATCTTTCAAAGTAGATTTCGAAGAAGAGTGTCTATTCGACTTGGATTGGAGAATCATGCTGGGTGGCGCTATTGGTGGGTTTTTGGTCGGTATTGTGCTAGAGAACTTGATCATTGACAAAAAGAGTAGATGGTTCTTGCACTACTCCAAGAAAATGGCAGAAGGATGGAAAAGGTGAGGAAAGCTCTAGCAGACAATAAAATATGCAGCAGGTACTTATGCCCTATATTTGAGTAGCTTGTTGAGAACAGTTGTACATGCATGTCTGAAGATTCTAATTTATGTTTGTCTGCGTGGTTCAGTACACTATTATGGAGATGCTGTTTTTTTGCTTATGAAAGTCATAGTTCTTTGGGTTCTTGGCCAAGTGACTAAGAACATTCTATATGTTCATATATGGATCGGCAATGTAAGAATGTTTTGTTGTAATATTACCAACCAAGTGACTCAAGAATATAGAGACGTAATTGAGATGAAAAAGATACTAATGACTCAAGAATACGGTGGACGACTTTGTAAAAAATTTCATTGTCCATAAAAAACAAGAAGATTGGCGTAAAGATTTTAATGGTTAAAAGTAGAAAGAGCCTTGACTTAGTTCATTGAATGTATACTCAAGATGAAATTTCATTACAGAGGACTAGCAATCCATGCTATGTCAGGATATTCATGATGACTATTTATGTTATTTTGTGTCGTGGACAAATGTTTAAATATGATTAATTACATAGTGTTTCTCATTAACAATGAATGAAAACGTGTCATTGTGCCTCAAATTTGAGTGTAATTGTATCAACTTCGTGCTTTTTTGGAAAAAGTCATATTTGTGTTCGAGTCACCAAGGAATTGCCACTTCCCATACTCTTCCAGACAATAGCTTGCAATTTAAATGACTTACCAAGAGCTTTTGAAACTAAATTTTTTTAACGAGTACGGTATCCTCCACGAAAGATATTTTCATGGAGATAATCTTAAGTTAAATGTAAAAGTGTTAGCTTAAGGAGCATATAATTATAAAGTAAACATGAAATCTAAGGATTCAACAATTTTAACAGAACTTTTGTTGATTTGAACATAAAAATCCAATTTATAAGATCTGAATGAGCAGGGGCCGGGGAAGTCCCCATCTCCATCCTCGTCCCACCCGTGCGAAGGGCGGGGCAAGATTGGTTACCATTAGAGCGATGCGATAAAGGATTATATTTCTGGCAATTCATTTAATAAGAAATGACGAAACATATGGCAAAAGAGGAGACATAAGTTTGCAGTTTTTTAAAGTTTATCTCAATTAATGACAATAGTGATAGATTGAAACTGACTCACAAACTTCTATTTATATGTAGGAATTACTAAGGAAAAGTTAATGATTTATATGAATTTAGAAATGACCTCTGCGTTTAATTTTTGAAAAATAGAAAACTATTAATTAATACTGATCAGACTGAATATCTAAAAGCATACATAAATGAACTCTTAACTTTATTTCAAATCATTGGAAATTTTTTTTCTATAGAATTTTGTGATGTTGAAATATATTTTTACCAAATCTTTTACAGAATTATGAGAAAAGATCCATATGATTCAACATGTGGTAGCAATATGGAGTAATGTATTACACAAGTGAAATGGAAAATTCAAATGCGACATGCTAAGTTGTTATAAAAGGTTTGATGATTTCACAAAAAAATATTATGTCATTTCATGTTATATTTCAGTACGTGGGAATTTTGTCAAAAAAAATCAAAAACCTACTACACTTTTTTACCAATTTAGTCATGCAATTTTTAATTATACTAGTTGGGTTCTAAACACTTTTGCGTTTTACCAATTAAGTCCATTCGACCAAATGAAAATCGGTGATGTGGACGTTGGCCTTCCTACGTGGCACTGTTAGCGTCGACAGACAAATTTTTCCATTGCCTATCAATTCATGAAGAGCATGTCACGGGCCTCTCCATGCTTAATAAAGGACATGCCATAGAACAAAAATTATTGAAGTTGGTAAAGTCATGGGCTGCTCCATCCACTCGAAACTTTGGTTAGGAAGCATTGGCTCCACGTTGTACTATGGAAAAGAAAAAGGAAAGAAAAAAATAATTGATTGGAAAACTTGGCTGGAATTCCAAGATGAGCGGTGTGAACCCACTATCTCTTTGAGGGAAAATTCGAATTTTCGTCTCTTGATTTATGTGCTTTTCTCAGGTGAAGGTCTTGAACTTTCAATTAATCTAATCCAGTACAGTCACTGTCACCAATTCTAAGATATTTGAGCTGACGTGCCTGTTGGACCGTTTGAGAATACGAAGTGGGAAAACAAACAACTTGCTCTGGGGGAGCAAGTTAGTGCCGATGCCTTTGCTCAAATAATATTTGGGTTGAGTCTAATAATTCAGTCCACACACGAAACTTATATAAAGTGCCGCATATTTTATACCTTTAAAAGACACAAAGGTCCATGGAACCAATAAAAAGAACTAATAAAAATTCTCGTCTAGGAAGTTTTGTTGCCTCCTTGTAAAGGAGGAAAAAGAGAGACGAGAAAGAAGAAAGATGGACTAGAAAACTTGCTTGCAATTTCAATATGAGCAATGTACCTGTTAAAGGTAATTCTACTTTCCTTCCCTGAATTTACGCAATCTCTTAGTTGAGCGATTGAACTTTAATATATCTAGTCAAATCCTTCAACTTTTCATAAAATCTTTAGTCAAATTTAACATTTTCATAAAACGGGAGCGAACGGTAATCAACACAAGCAAGCGAAGGGGAATTTCGACGGACCTTGATCATGAGAGTAGACTCCATATTCACAGTTGCGAGGCGAACTCGAGCGTTCCCAGTGATCAGCAAGAGCAAAGCCACAAAAAAAAAAAAGCCCCATCAAACCGAGGAAACCCCTCCAGAACGCACCGGACGAAATCTTCACAGAAACCAAGAAAACCGAGTAAATCGGCGGCGATCGGGAATCAGGGGATATCATTAGGCGCCGATCGGAGCACGACCGCGCCCCCTAAGCAGGGGGAACGGCCATCGCCAGCCATCGCTAGGGCCGAGTGAGGGCCACCGTCGCCCAGTTCTGGGTGAGCCTCGCCACCCTCGCCCAGAGCTGGTGACCTTCACCGGCCCCTCCGGCTATGGGTGGCGTTGGCAGCGCCCAGCCACAATCCCTAACCCCCTTCTTTTTTCATCCAGTTTTGTTTTTTAAATTATTTTAGCCTTTTAAACTTATTTACTATTATTTTAATAAAATTTAAAGCAAAATGTAATAAAAAAATAGGACGTATGAAAAATAAATTAATTTAGAAATATCACATCAGTATTTTTTATTAAATAAATAGATAATATTAATGACAGAATTCAATTGCACCAATTTAACAAATTTAAAAATTTGATTATATTTTTTGAAAAATTTAGAATTTAATTACATTTGTAATGCACATATTTCTAAAAAGAATTCAACTTTGTTCTCATCCTTTTTTTGATACTTGTCATTTAAGAGAGTCATATAAGAAATTGGCTGAACACTTCATTACCCTCAAAAGATAAGAGTTAATGTTTTTTTTTTTTTTTAAGTCCTCTCTTTAATGAGATCATACAACTCTATACAGAAATCAACAACAACAACGAAGATTGATAGAGTTGATTATAGTTAAATTCTGTGAGGCTAACTAAACAATTACATCAATTAATCAAAAAAAAATGAAGGTTTAGAATAACGGAAGATATATAAAGGCCTAACAGAGAATAAAAAAATTGCAATCTGTTGAAAAAAAAAGGGGGGGGGGGGCGGGTAGAGTGGAATTTGGAGCTCGATTTCTCCCGCCGGGCTTGACCAATAATCTCCAATTATATTATATTTTTCACATTTTTGCATAGAAGAAAGCCGATCAAACTTGAGAGAGACCAAACTCCAAAACTGGTAGGAATTATTTAAAAAAAAAAAAAAACTCAATAGATTGATCGCTAACGGTATTTACTGACAGGACACATCAAATTTGACATTAGGTTTCATATCTTTTGACTTCAACAATGAGCAAGTCTGCGTTTTTCAAAAGAAGTAACAGGACAAAGGCCAGTAATATTCATACAGGTTACTTTTTCTGCGGTTTTTCTTTAGGGTCAAGATTCGGACCATGCATCCCTTCTACTTTAAAGAGGAAAACCTATAGTCAGAGTACATCTGTCGTTGATAAATAAAAGCCCAATAGAGAGTAAAGTTGAAGCTTTACATTGATTAGCGCTTCTGTTTGAAGGGTCTCTACTTGAGTTGATAAGAGATTGTTTTCTGAATATAACCTTCATGAAGCTAAACATTCTTAGGAGCATTGGCGAGAACAGGTGATATTTACAAGTAATGAAATTGAGCAATGCCGATCCCTTAAAATCCTTATTTTGCAGTTGATGTTGAATATCTCACCTATGCATGCGATGGTAACAAGGTAGGTGAAGTAGCAAAATGCACACATGCTGTTAGTGAAGAAAATGTCCAGTTCTGTGCAGGAATTTCAAAAAAGACAGACTAGTAATGAGTGGATTTAAGACAAAGCCATAGTGATATCAATTGGGGATGAGACTCAAACTGATATAATGTGTGAAACGATGATTGTAGATGATCTAATGACAAGATACTGCTTTATAATGGGGTAACGAGGAAAAGAGGAGTAAAAAGGAAGAGGTGGACCCAAATTTTACAACAAATCTTGAGTTTGTAGATCTTATTCAAGACTCCAAACTATAAGAGGATGAAAACTTGCTATCCTTAAAACTTTCGTTAGACGTTGTTGAGGTTAGACGTTGTTGAGAGACACTAGACGGAGAACAAAAAATCACAGCAAAATCAGAACATAACTTTTTCTTTGACCGGACAAATCTCAAAAGCAAGCATTCACTTTATTTTGAAGGTGAAATAATTTCTCTTATTTTGAGGTAATTTATCGACAAATCAAATTATAATTGGCATAAGATATGCTGAAAGAAAAACGTGTTGATTGTATGGATTTCAATGATCCACATTCCCATTGTTTGGAAAGAAAAATTAGCATATTTAAATGACATGAACAATGTGTCCTCAAAAGCTAGAGAGGCCATAAAATCAACATTTACAAAATGAGCTGAGTTTTAGTTGTATATACATGCCGCCAAAACTTAAAAAATAATAGAATTCCACCATTATTAGAATTGTCATCTATTTATGTATGTGAAATGCTAACCCTACCGGTATGGTAGCCCACTCTGTAATTAGAAATCAGATATGAACAACAGCATTTCATTATTCCACACAAAAACCAAACATCTAGGTCCTCCCATTTTGCATTGCTGAAACAACGTCTCTCTCTTTTATGCTAAGTACAATATTCAACAAGATCCTGCGATTACACTAGTAGCAGAATCTTTAATGCCAAGAGGACAAAAAAATGGCTTTTTCCAAACTGCCTGTGAACATAAGTCACAATCAGGCCCAGCCTTTGCCCACATTAACCAACTCCGATGACGAAAACAGAGATCATGGTATCTTCACTCTATGCATTTCTTAGTCAGTCATCCTTCTCACTTTGATTTATACTTCACTTGCTAAGCCATCATGCCATCCAGATGAAAGCTCTGCCCTGATAGAATTCAAGTGAAGTTTCAGAACCAACAGAACATATTTTCAATTTGTTCATGCGAAGGTTTATCATGTTCACTGGAGATAGCTACTCGTCGGATGGCTTAGAGTGCCACGATGCAATTACAATTGGACAGTACTTTATAAACTTCCATGGTAAAAATAAATAAATATTCATGATTCCTTAATGATGTTTTTTCGAGTGTTGCAGCATTGAACGGGCTAAAATGCTAATGTTGTCATCCAATAGGAGTGAGGGAATAAAATATTCTCACATCGAAATTAAAATTTGAAGTGATAATAATCTAAAAAAGGAAAGAAGAAGAAGAAAAGGGAATGATGAATGCATGCCCATACACAGGAGACAAATCTTTTTTTCCTCTCTTTCGGGGAATAACAGAATCACAACAAACAAAACAAATCAAATTACATCTGCATTATAGGAATATTGTTCCATTCCAAGCAGGGCCAAAGCGACCGGCCAACCAGGTTCGTGACAATACTTGTGCCCATTAAGCCAAAAAGCCCATTCGAAGAGGCCTAGGATGATTTGAACGAGCTGTTAGCCTTTCAATTTAGTCTAGGTCCAACTCACTCGTTCTTATAGAGCAAAATGAACGGACTAGTAGTACTCCCTTTCTCCACGACAATGGAGTCCATCTTAGTAAATTGCGAACGTAGGAAATTCTCACGTACGGATAAAATGAGTCGAATACGAAGGTGGCTGACCCTAAAATGGAATTGTTTATACCGATGTTATTCTTTAACTGTTGAGTTAAACTTATTGGGTCATCCCTCAATACTTGGTATTTGTTTATGCTATGCGTAAATTATGTGATTCAACTTCTTCAATTGCATCAAGCCCTCCCCCTTAACAAACCATTGAAGGTTAATAAAATAAAAGGAGTATCCCCAACCGCTAACGATAACAAAAGCAATAAAAGCAATAATCATAGAATTATTACAGAGAATTTGAGGCACTTGTCACGCCTACAATCAAAATACTTGCCATATAAGTGAAGTCGATGCTCGCATTTCATCGACTTTGCATACAGCGTAAGTCGTCAACCCCATCTTGACTAGAAAGTCGTCTCCCAAGTCTTCCTCTAGTTGAGAATCTAAGGTGGCTGCATCAATTTGCACGTCACGCACGTCTTCTCAATGTAATCTTGCACAAAATTGCTAGTACCCGACTTGTTTATGTATATCTATCGGTTAAAAACAAAAGTTAAGGTTTAGCAATTGTTTTTGTACCTCGCCTCCTTATCTAAGTTTCGGCTTTGCAACTTGACTTTTGAGTTCTACCAACAAAACCCACAATGATCACTTCTACATAACATTCCTGTTTTCTAATTTAGCAGTGAAGTGGTATCCAAACCCGCTTTCATGCACTTCAATTAGTTCATTTTCTAGGGAGATTTTATATCGACCTAGTGCAATTGAGATTTCATTTCTAGAGTGTTCTCAACAAAGCTTGAATCCAAGTCTACGAAGAAAATAGAAAACTTTTGGCTATTTAAACCGACACTTTGATAGTTCTGTGTAGCAATTACAATTGTTCCAACTAAATAGAAGATAAGACAAAGACCAAATACGTATTTTATTTGATAATTTTATAGTTATTTAGTAAAACATTATATTTTTGAAAAAAAGCTCTAGAATGACCCTCGTTCGTCAATTTAAAAGTGGCAAAAGTCATTGCAGAAAAAATGCATGCCGTGTGAATGAAGTCGACGTTGCATGTCATCATCGAGTCCGCGTTCAGCGCAAGTCGTCAACCACACCTTGACTCGAAAGTCATCTTCCGAGTCTTCCTTTTTGTGGAGAATCTGAGATGGCCCCTTCAACTTGCAGGTCACGCCCGCCTCGTCAGCGTAATCTTTGCACAAGATTTGCTAGTACCCTATTTGTTCGTGTGTATCTAAGGGTTAAAGACAACAGACAGGGCATCATAATTTCTTTGTACGTCGCTTTCTAATCTCAGTTTCAGCTTTGCAACTTTGACTTTCGAGTCCAATGAACAAATCCTACAACAATAAACGTCCATGTAACATTCCTTCTTTAAAAAAAAATACAAATAAAAATATGAAATAGACATTATTGAAATAGATATTATTTCAAATAAATATCTAAAATGACCTTATTTTTTCAAATAAAAATTTAAAATAGATTTTATTTCAAATATGAATTTAAAATGGCTCTTCAATTTCAAATGAGGGTTTAACTTTTCAATTAGTAATGGACATTATCGTTGTTTACCTTTTTTGAAATTCTTTTTTTTTTTTGTTGTCTTCTTCACTGATGGCCAATCACAAGTGATAGCCACCCTCACTAGAGGCAGGCGAGGGATGGCCTCGCCTTGGTGAGGTGACCTTCACCTTGGCAAGGCAATCTTCGTCCTCCCTTGCCCTAGGTGAGGTCGGCTCTTGCCAGATTTAGGCAAAGGTCGCCTCTCCAGTAGCTGGCAAGGAATGGCCTCACCTCAGTAACACAATCCTTGCTTTAGGCAACGGTTGTGGTCCTCGTTGGCATTGATGAGGGGTTGTAGGCCCTCGCTCACTGACCCGCAAAGGGTTTCCAGAAAGAAAAAAAAAAGAGAAAAGAGAGAAAAATATAATATAATATAAAATAATTTAAGATTAAAATTATCTTTTGACGAGAATGCCCCTTGACCAATTAGAGTATCCAGTCGACTAGTGACTAGCAAGATCAGGCTCTTACTTGAGATTACCATGGCCATTTCAAGCCCTATTAGAAACTAATATTGCTAATTCAGATTTTTATTTGAAATAAGGTCCATTTTAAATACTTATTTGAGAAAATGAGGGCACTTCGAACCCTTATATATTTTGTAATTTAGCAATGAAGTGGTGTGCGAACAAAAATGTGCAAACAAGCTTTTGTGCACTTTGATTAGTTCATTTTCCTGGAGGGTGCACTTTCTCGTGTCAGCTTGATGATGCAGTTGAGATTTTACTCCTAGAGGGCTTTTTATAGGACGAACCCCAGTCCATAAGGAGAGTAGAAAACCTGTGGCCATCTAAACCGACGCCTCAGTGATTTTGTGTAGCAATTATGTGTAAAAACTATATAGAAAAAAAAGGCAAAGATCAAATACATATTCAATTCAATAATTTTAAATATAACACATGATTAGTGCAATCATATGTTAAAAAATTAGCTTTTTGAAAAAAAAACGTAAAATGATTCTTCTTCGTCAATCTAAAAGTGGCAAAAGTCTTTTTGCGGGTCTCTCAATTTTGGCTTCTGTGTGGAAAAGGAAATGAGATGCCATTTTAATGGACCAACCGTGCAATCATGATTACGCCTGAACCATCAATCACGGCATGAGAATTCGACCTGCAATTTCCACCTCGTGGACGTGTAACTATTTTTTTTTTTTTATGACTCTAGGAACTCTGCACCCCACCGACAGCCAGGGGAGTAAATCCTAAGGGTCACACGTGCTAGCCACCACACACATGAAACCCGTTAAGTCACTCTATGACGAAACTGGGATTCAAACTCTCGACCTTTTGCGAGAGGAAGAGAGCGCAAACCAGTAGCGCCACCCAAGTGGGTGGTACGCGTAACCATTTATCTCCCTTTTTGTCAAAAAAGAAAAAATAAAAAAAAAGAAGGCAGTGAGAGGCAATATGTTGTGCATTTTTTGATTAGTCCAAGAGTAACATCCCACGGCAGAATTAGGAGTTCTCTTGGTAAACCCATCTGCTAACAATATCATATGGTAGGACACCCTTAGTATAGTCGATCTTAATGGTCACATTGTCAGCCCTCAATCTCTCGCGTGGATTATTGATATCTTTCAAAAGAAGATGCTGCGTTGTGGAAATAGTGACCAATCAACGAATTAGCGGCTAGACCAATAAAATGTGTCTCATTTCATTTACGCTCAAAATGTCAAGAATTTTTATAAGT
Organism: Corymbia citriodora subsp. variegata; assembly: GCA_014858505.1. NCBI lineage: Eukaryota > Viridiplantae > Streptophyta > Magnoliopsida > Myrtales > Myrtaceae > Corymbia > Corymbia citriodora. The sequence continues at coordinate 11,103,391 of CM026414.1, forward strand.
GCTACATAAAATCATCAAGGTGTCAATTTAGATGGCCATTGGGTGAGGGCCTACAACCCCTTGTTGATGCCGGCAAAGGCCGCAACCCTTGTCAAGGGCGAGGGTTGGGTCGCTGAGGCGAGGCCATCCCTTGCCAGCTACTAGTGAGGCAACCCTTGCTCAGGTGAAGTTGTCCTTCGCCTATGACCGACAAGGGCGGCCCTCACCCAACCCACTTTGGTATCGCTTGTGGCCAGCCATTGCTTGAGGTAGGCCACCGGTGAAGAAGACAAAAAGAAAAGAAAAAAGAAAGAAAAAATTTGAAAAAAGCTAAAAATATGAAGATGTCAATCATTTTAAATTTTTATTTAAAATAAAATCTCCTCAAGTCTTTATTTGAAAAAATAAAATTATTTATTTATTTTAGATTTGTATTTAGAATTAAAAAAAAAAAGGAATGTTACATAGAAGTTTATTGCCGTGGGGTTTGTTGGTTGGACTTGAAAGTCAAGCTGCAAAGCTGGAACTGCGATAAGGAAGGGAGGTACAAAGAAATTATTAAGCCCTATCTTTTGTCTTTAACCCTTAGCCATACACGAACAAATAGGGTACTAGCAAAATCTTGTGCGAAGATTACGCTGACAAGCCCTGCGTGCGGTGCAAGTTGGAGGGGCCATCTCAGATTCTCCACAGAAAGGAAGACTTGGAAGACGACTTTCGAGTCAAGGTGTGGTTGACGTTTTACGCCGAACGCGGACTCAATGATGATGTGCAACGTCGACTTCACTTACACGGCATGCATTTTTTCACGGATGGGCCAAAATTGAGAGACCCGCAAAACGACTTTTGTCACTTTTAAATTGACGAACAGAGTCATTTTACAATTTTTTTCAAAAAGATAATGTTTTAATAATTACACATGATCCATAAAATTTTATTCTACGTATTTGATCTTTATCTAATCTTCTAGTTAGTTGGCACAGTTATAATTGTTACATAAAACCATCAAAAGTGTTGGCTTAAATAGCCATAAATTTTCTACTTTTTTCGTAGATTTGGGTTCAAGCTTGTCGGTGGAAGTCCGCACGAGCAATCCATATGGATGACCAAACAACTATGAACGACCTCTGTACTTGAAATTTAGCCTCGAAGCTATGAGTGAAAGTCAAACGACATGAACAATTTATGTGGGAGCTCACGACAAGAAACAAATGGATACAATATTGACAGTAGGATGGAGAAATATAGATAAAAGGAGAGTGCCAAGCTGCTGTGCGTGTGCCCTAGATAATAAAAGAAACGTTTTGATGTCTAACATCCTGCAGTTTTCCAACCCATACTTAAGGCATATATAAAATCAATTTAAAGTATTGGGGTCAAGCGCCATTAATGGCCAAGTAGCAAGATATTTCCATTGATAGAACCAATTGTTGCTGCCTATAAAAAGCTTCTCCATCACACTCTCCCTCAAAAACACTTCAGTAACCAAAACAACAAAAACGTAGAAAATCATGGCGACCTTACCATTATATCTGCTGCTTACTTTGATATTCCTACTCTCTCTCTTTCCTACTAGGTTTGCTGAGGTACCATGTCATGCGGATGAGAGCTCTGCCTTAATGGAATTCAAGAGAAGTTTCAAAACCAACAAGACAGATTGGCGATGCCTTTATCCAAAGGTCCATTCCTGGTCACATGATGGAAGTGGGGATTGTTGTTCGTGGGACGGTGTCAAATGTGATGAGGTCACTGGCCAAGTGATTGCCCTCGACCTCAGTAGTAGTTGTCTCTCAGGCATCATGAGTCCCAACACCACTCTCTTTCGACTTGTTCACATGGAGTCGCTCAATCTTGCTTTTAATAGCTTCAACTTCTCCCCAATCCCATACAGCTTCAGCAATCTTTCGAGGTTACAATACCTTAATCTTTCCTACTCAGATTTTTCTGGTGAAATCCCTCACGTTATCTCACAACTCTCTGAGTTAATTTCTTTGGATTTGTCCTATAATTGGAATGGGTCACTTCATTTGCCCAACATGGGTGACTTTGTTCATAACTTGACTAGGCTAAAAGAACTTGATCTTTCTTATGTAAACTTGTCATCACCTATCCCTCCCATTCTAGCGAATTTCTCTTCCTTGAAATCGCTTTGGCTTAGATCCTGTGAATTGAATGGAGACTTTCCAGTTAGCATTTTTCAGTTGCCAAACTTGGAAGTCCTTCACGTTGATGGCAATTTCGACCTTTCTATGTTTTTTCCCAAACCGCATTGGGGCTCTCCTATGCTAAAAGAACTTGATCTTTCTTATGTAAACTTGTCATCACCTATCCCTCCTATGCTAGTGAATTTCTCTTCCCTAACATGGCTTGGACTTAGCTATTGTGAATTGAATGGAGACTTTCTGGCCAGCATTTTTCAGCTGCCAAACTTGGAAGTCCTTCGCGTTGATGGCAATTCCAACCTTTCTTGGTCTTTTCCCAAACCGCATTGGGGCTCTCCATTGAAATCCTTAGACCTTTCTGAGACCAACATCTCAGGGGAAATACCCACTTTGATTGGAAATCTTAGCCTCTTGAATGAGTTATTTGCTTGGGGTTGCTATTTCTCAGGATCGCTTCCCTCTTGGATGGGTAATCTTTCTCATCTCACCAAGCTGCAGCTTTTTGGAAATAACTTGCAAGGTCAAATCCCCTTTTCCTTTGCTATTCTTACCCAGCTATCGGTGCTATGGCCCTATTCCAATAACTTGAGTTAATCGCCTGGGCTTGCTATTTTTCAGGATCGCTTCCCTTTTCGATGGGTAATCTTTCTCATCTCACTATGCTGGACCTTTCTGAAAATAACTTGCAAGGTCAAATCCCTGTTTCCTTTGCTAATCTTACTCAGCTATCGAAGCTATATCTCTCTTCCAATAACTTGAGTGGTGATACTTTGGAATGGGTGGTCAACTTGACAAAACTTACCAACTTGGAAATTTTAGGTAACAATTTCTTTTTGGTTATATTAGATGCACATGTGATCTCGCGTCATCTATGCATTAGCCCACTCAGTGGATGACAAGTGGTATTATGGGGCCACCATTAGAAAGTCTCCCTTTGTTGGTTTGGTTGGATCTCTTTCTTTCTCTCTCTACAGCTCCATGGAACCATCGATCTCTTGAGCTCCACTGCTATTTGCTGCCTCGCCAACCACCACTGAAACCCCCGTCGCCACAGCCATGAGCAAAACTACCATCACCACCTCAAGAGCTTCAACTTTGGCAAGGGCCTGAGTCGGAAAGCCTTCTAGCTAGGCAAGTTCAGTCAAGTCTTGAACCACGGATAGCTTCATCAATTTCTTCTCCCTCAACTTCCTCAATTTTCTGACAAAAAAAAAAATTCCTCTATTAAATCCCACGACATCATGATCTCGATGCTCGCATCTCGTCCTCCCACAACCTCCTCAAATCCTCAATTTTCAAATTCATACTCCCAATGTACCTGAAGAACTCGGCCTATGCGCTGATCTTCGACAGAACACGCGAGTGGTGGCCATCGATAAGGCCCGGTTTTGCCAACCAAACGGACTACTCGATGAAGTTGTATATCCCCTCGCCACCATAGGCAATGAGGGAGAGGATTAGGTCTTGCCCAAAGTTGAGGTACGAGGTCAGGCGAGCATTCACGTCCTGGATAAACTAGCCCAGTTGAAAGGCCTTTCGACTCAGGCCGACGCTCGAAGCTCTTGAGGTTGTGATAGAGAGGTAAGGTTTTGGGGAGGAGGGAGGAGGATTGGATGATCTTCGTGGCGCACCTAGAGATCTTAAGGGTATTGTTGAGGTTGGCCTCGAGGTGGAGGAGGTAGGAAGTCCCTGTCTCTGGTTTTTCTCGTGGCCGCTGCGGCATGGGTTTTGGTGGTGGCTCGGGAGGGAGTGAGCGAGTGGTGGCGGAGAGATCGGTGCTTCCACGGAGCTATAGAGAGAGAAGGGAAGAGATCCGACTAAACCGACAGAGAGGAGGAGAGGGAGAGAGACTTTCCAGTTTTTTGACGGTGGGCCCCTTTAGTGCCATCTGTCGCCCACTTGAATGGGCTAGTGTATAATGGCATGGCATCACAATCATGCCTTATATTTTCAAGCGAGGGGATTATTTAGCCAAAGAGAAAAAGGAATTGAAATTGACGGTGTAACTAATGCTCATTTGTCTTGTGCCTTTTTTGACCTTTTGTTTGGTAGGTAATCGGTTAAGCGGTGGATTTCCATCTTCATTTGAGAACCTAAAGCAGTTGCAGGAGTTGTGTCTTCCTCTCAACAACTGGCATGGTGATATTCCGAGCACATTGTGGAATCTGAAGGATCTTAAACTGCTTTACTTGGATTCGCTTAATCTCAATGGCGCTATTGATGCAAATGATCTATTTAAACTCAAGAGCTTGGAACACTTATATTTGTTCGGCAGCAATATTTCGTTCGCTAAGACATTCATCAATGCCACTTCATCCAAACTTACCCACTTATACTTGGAGTCATGCAACCTGACCGAGTTCCCGCAATTTATAGGCTACTTAAGCAAATTGGAGTGGTTAGAACTACAACACAACAAAATTCGAGGGACCATTCCTAGATGGATGTGGAGCAATAACAAAGAATCTCTTGAATACATAGATCTTTCTAACAATCTTTTAACTGGCTTTGAAAACAACCAGACTAATTTTCCTTTGCCAAACTTGAGGTATCTTGACATTAGTTTTAACTTGCTAGAAATGACCCTCCCTGTCCCACCTCCCTTGGTCGAGCTATACGACATCTCTGATAATGTCCTATATGGGGAAGTTTCAATGTCCATTTGTGAAGTGAGCTCTCTTATCATGCTTGATTTGTCCAACAATGCCTTGAATGGCACAATTCCTCATTGCTTGCGAAGTATTGGTCCTTTGGAAATTTTGAACCTCGCAAGAAATAAATTCGAGGGCATAATTCCTCGCGTTAACCCAAATGGGTGTGCATTGAGGATGATTGACCTAAGCAAAAACCAACTAAGAGGGATTGTTCCAAGATCTTTAGCCAATTGTGGAATGTTGGAGTATTTGAATCTTGGTGACAACCAAATTAACGATACATTCCCATTTTGGCTATCAGAGTTGGCCTCCCTAAAAGTTATTGCCTTACAGTCCAACATGTTCTACGGACCCATAGAAGAAAATCTTAGCCAGCTTAACTTCACCAGTTTACAGATATTGGACCTATCTGACAACAGCTTCAATGGTAAACTTCCTTCCAAGTTGTTAAAGAGTTGCCACGCCATGAAGGACATTGTTGGTCAAGATACATTGGCATATTTGAGTATTCATCAATTAGTTAATCTATCTTATGGTCCTTATGCAAGTATTATGACTTATGCAATGACATTGATGAATAAGGGCATAAAATTGGAATATGCGAAGATTCCGGATGTCTTTGTGGGGATTGACCTCTCCAATAACAAGTTTGAAGGGTTCATTCCTGAACTCATTGGAGATCTGAAGTCACTTGTTATGCTCAACCTTTCAAACAACTTTCTTAATGGTAGCATCCCTCCTTCCTTGGCCAACTTGACCTCACTCGAATCATTGGATCTTTCCCAAAACAATCTTGTGGGAGAGATTCCTCAACAATTAGCCCACCTTACATTTCTTTCAGATTTTGATGTCTCTCACAATCATCTATCAGGACCCATACCACGTGGAACACAATTTGACACGTTCAGGAGTAGCTCATTTGTGATGAATGATGGTTTGTGTGGAAGTCCCCTGCCAAATAAATGCACAAATGGTGATAACATTCCACCACCACCATCATCTTTCAAAGTAGATAATGAAGAAGAGTGTCTATTTGACTTGGATTGGAGAATTGTGCTGGGTGGCGTTGGAAGTGGTTTTTTGGTTGGTATTGTGCTAGAGAACTTGATCATTGACGAGAAGAGCGGATGGTTCTTGCACTACTCCAAACAAATGGCAGAAGGATGGAAAAGGTGAGGAAAGCTCTGATTGACAATAAAATATGCAGCTAGATACTTATGCTTTGTATTTGGGTAGCTTGTTGAGAACAGTTATACATGCATGTCTAAAGATTCTAATTTATGTGATTGCATGGTTCAATACACTATTATGGAGATGCTGTTTTCTTGCTCATGAAAGTCATAGTTCTTTGGGTTCTTCTTGGAATATCTGTCCATATATGCATTAGCAATGTAAAAATGTTATGTTGTAATATTACTAGCCAAGTGATTCAAGAATATAGAGACGTAATTGAGATGAGTAGATAATAATGACTCAAGACTATGGTGGACGGCGTTGTAAAAAATTTCGTCATCCATAAAAAAAGAAGAAGATTGGTGTAAAGATTTTCATGGTTCACAAGTAGAAAGGGCCTTGATTTAGTTTAGTGATTGTATACTTAGATGAAATTTCATTACAGAGGATTAGCAATCCGTGCCATGTCAAGATATTTCTGATGATTATTTATGTTATTTTGTGTCGGTGGACAAATGTTCAGATGTGATTAATTACATAGTATTTCTCGTTAAAAGTCGGTGAAAACGTGTGATTGTGTGTCAAATTTGAGTGTAATCGTATCAAGTTCGTGCTTTTTTTTTTCGGAAAAGTCGTATTTGTGTTTGACTCACCAATGAATTGCCACTTCCCATACTCTTCCAGATATTTGCTTGCAATTTAGATGAGTTACCAAGAGCTTTTGAAACTAATTTTTTTCAACCAATACGATATCCTCCACGAAAAATATTTTCATAGAGATCATCTTAAGTTAAATGTAAAATTGTTATCTTAAGGAGCATTTAATTTAAATGCAAACATGAAATCTAAAGATTCAACGACTTTAACAGAACTATCTTGATTTGAACATAAAAATCCAGTTTATAGGATCTGAATGAGCAGGGGCCGGGGAAGTCTCCATCTCCATCCTCGTCCCACCCGTGCGAAGGGCGGGGCAAAATTGGCTATCGTTAGAGCGATGAGATAGAAGATTATATTTCTGCAGGTTCATTTAATAAGAAATGGCAAAAAATATGGCAAAAGAGGAGACATTAGTTTGCAATTTTTTAAAGTTCCTACCAATTAATGACAATAGTGATAGATTGAAACTGACTCACAAACTTGTTTTCATATGTAGGAATTACTCAGGAAAAGTTAATGATTTGTATGAATTTAGAAATGACCGCTGTGTTTAATTTTTGAAAAATATAAAACTATTAATTAATACTGATAAGACTGAATATCTAAAAACATACATAAACAATGTCTTAACTTTATTTTAAATCATTGGAAATTTTTTTCTATAGAATTTTGTGATATCGAAATACACTTTTACCAAATCATCTTTAATAGAATTATGAGAAAAGATCCATATGACTCAACACGTCATAGCGATATGGAATAATGGATTACACAAGTGAATTGGAAAATTCAAATGTGACATGCTAAGTTGTTATTAAAGGTTTGATGATTTCATGACAATATATAATGTAATTTCATGTTATATTTCAATACGGGCGAATTTTGTCCAAAAAATCGAAAATCTATTACACTTTCATCAATTGAGTCATACATTTTTTAATTATGCCAGTTGAGTTCTAAATATTTTTACATTTTACTGATTAAGTCAATTTGCCAAACTGAAAATTGTTGGTGTGGACGTCAGCCTTTCTATGTGGCACAATTAATGCCGACGTACAAATTTTTCCATTGCCTATCAATTCATGAAGAGCCTGTTACGGACCTCTCCATGGTTAATGAAAGGCATGCCATAGAACAAAAATTAATGAAAATGGAAAAGTAATGGGCTACTCCATTAACGCGAAACTTTGGCTAGGAAGCATTGGTTCCACGCTGTACTATGGAAAAAAAGGAAAGGAAAAAATAATTGGTTTGAAAATTTGGCTAGAATTCCATGATGAGCAGTGCTAACCCACTATCTCTTCAAGGGAAAATTAGAATTTTCGTCTGTTAATTTATGTGCCTTTCTCGAGTATAAATCTTGAACTTTCAGTTAATCTAATCACGTACAGACCTTGCCACCAATTCTAAGATATTTGAGTTGACATGTCTGTCAGACCATTTGAGAATACGAAGTGGGGGGAAAAACTTGCTCTCGGGAACAAAGTGCCAAATGCCTTTCCGCAAATAATATTTAGGTTGAGTCTAATAATTCAGTCCACACACGAAGCTTATATAATTTTACACCTGCAAAAGACACAAAGGTCCATGTAACCAGTAAAAAGAACTAATAGAAAGTCTTGTCTAGGAAGCTTCATCGCCTCCTTGTAAAGGGGGAAAAAGAGGGACAGGAAAGAAGAAACGTTGATTAGAAAACTTGCTTGCAATATAAAAATGAGCAGTGCACCTGTTAAAGGTAATTCTACTTTCCTTCCCTGAATTTACCCAATCTCTCAGTTGAGTGGTTGAACTTTAATATATCTAATCAAATCCTTCAACTTTTCATTAAATTTTTAGTCAAATTTAACCTTCGATACCAATTTTAATAATTTTGAACTGACGTGCTTGTTGGAAAATGTCAGAGCAAGATGTGGAAAAAAATTGTCTTTGCAGCTAAGTTCATGCCAAAATGTGTCATTACAAGTTATCCTGTCATTACAAGTTAAATCTTTTAGTCAATTTTAACCTTAGATATTAGGGATCTATATAGAGTCTATTATCTTTAGTGGTTTATATGCAACCTGATATATACATTCGCTTAATAACTTCTCAAAAATAACTTCTCAAAGGTTCATCTTCTTTTCGAGTAACATATCCTGTTTGAACATTCCAATTCAGTTTATTTCTTCAAATAGTAATAAACTAGTGGCGGATCAAGAATTCAAGGTAAGACAAACGAGAAAAAAAAAATTTCACCGAGATATCATTATAATATAATTTTTTAGGAATTTTTTTACCTGTTATTCGGGAATTTTCAAACATGAGGTTCAGGGGCACCACTGGCCACCAAGGTTTGCTACTCCCATAAACCACTTTATTGATCGCACATTGAGTAAGACTTTACACTGATGCAGCCTTGGCCTCTAAAGTTATTTTTAGTGAGAGATTCTATAAAACGAATGCAACATCTGCTCATTGCTTGTCACGTGTTTGACCACTCAATCACATATCAAGGCTCCTGTATCATCTTCTTATTCTTTTTCCCTTTTTCTTTTTTGGGGAACTTGCTTAAAATATAGTCTCACGACATGAAGACCGAAACTTTGATTCGACGAACACGTTGGGATTGCTGATAGTGACCTATAGATGAGTTCATCCGGCGCCGACTTCTTTTGAAGATTTGGCCTCATCTCTCAGAAGCTTTTCTTTCTGAACTCATGGTCCCACTGGGCATCACCTAATCCGGCTTTACATGTCAAAGTCTTCTGCATAATGTTTTTGGCATGCACAGACCATCTCCCCGACTCTACGCTTTGGATGAAAAAGGCAAGAAAAATGAAGCGCATTAGCACTACAGTGCTCGCATGCCTCATGTTGATGGATTCTTACTCTCTTATCAATGGTACTCAGTATTTAACGACATTAACATGTTTCAATGATATGACGAAATGGTGAAAAACATGTATCTTTTCATTCCATTAAGCAATATACTACGGATAGCTAGATGTCATAGAAAGGGATTACGTGCATGAGAAGTTCAAAAAATTATCTTGAGAGTGCAATTGAAATCTAAGACTCTCAAAAAGTGCAATAAAATCCTACGTGATATTGGTGCATTCAAATCCTTTCATCAATTCTGTCCAATTTAGGTAATGAAAAAGGTTGACGTGACTTTTTCATTAATTTCTCTCATGTGTGGTTATTAATGTTGACTAAAGTGTGTGATAATGACCTAATGACCCCATTTTCCCCTTATCCTATAGTGCTGGGCAGAGATTGAAGTCGTGGTAAGCAAGATTGAGTGATTCCGTGTGGACTTGATTAAAAAGACCATTCTTTGAAGTTAAGGCACCAGAGAGGCAACTTACTACCAATGTCAAAGCAGGTGATGCGACCGGTGATTTCATCACGGTCCACACCGTCCCTTAATCGGCAATCTCCATTACCTTTCGACAATGATCTTGATTCGAGCTTCGGATAAACACAATGAGAATCTGCTCTGTTGGTTGTAAAATGCGTCTTTATATTGCATAAAGGCTAAGCTCTCTGTGTCGAATTTTGGATTAGCAAAGTGAGTGTGAAAAGTGGAACACCACGATCAAAATGACCCAAGTAGAGAGCACAAGCAGTACTGAGGGTGGCATAATAATATTATTCTCTTTTATGTTTTCTATTAGAGCAATCCCATTGCTTTTATAATTGGCAATCTTGTTGAATAAGAATTTTGGTGCTCATTGTTTTTCTTTGGATGACCATATCATCTTCACATATACAGTAGAGGTCATAGTCAGAGTCAGAGTTAAATTAAAGCCCTTAATCTTTCCTATTCTGCAATGAGAAATCAATTAAGGGATGACGAGTAATGTTAGTATTACGATAACACAATGCAGGTGGTTTTTCTCTTCTTTCTTTCTTTTGTTTTTTCCTTTCGGTGCGATTTCTTAGGTCTAGCCCCTAAGGAAGTAATTCTTGATGTTTTCCAAGTTTTTACCTTGATGACCTACTTTTGATTATATCAGAGAGGTAAGTTTAATCTGTGTAAGAAAACTGACTCAAGATATTGCATAAAAGAAACAAATAAAAAAAAATCTAGATACTTCAAAAGTGAATTAAATGAGGCAATATCTACTTCGTCTACCCCATATTTGTTGATGGGTCACTGTTTCAACAGCATTTTCTTATAAAACAAATCAACAATTCCCATGAGAGCCCAGGTGTTGACAAAGTGGCAACTGAGATCAAGTATGCTATTGCTATGTATGTCTTGCTCGCCATAGATACTCTGCACTTTCGACATAATGAATTTTTGATACCTCTCTTTCACCGTCTGAAAATGCCGGTTGTGGATTGTGAATAGGTATGGTTTTTTTTTTTTTTAAATTCTGGATGGTTTAAATTGGATATACAATAATATGGGAGATGGGACTGCCATGGAATGTTAACAGAGAAAATTCTCAATGTATTGCCTCTCGCTGCCTTTCTTTTTTCCTTTAATAATATTCATAACTGCAACCAAATTGAGGCGTTATTTTTTGTCCAAAGGGAGAAATATGGTCAATCATGATTGATCGTTCATATGCAATCATCATCGCATGGTTGGTTCATTAAAAGTGTCACGCCCCGAATCCCGAGTGCGCGACAACCCCTTCACTTTGGTCAAATAAATAAGACGTCCCAAGACGTGTCGCCGACTGTTCTTTTTATCTTTCAATAATGTGCAAGCGAAAATGATCTAACACCTAATCAAGCAATCAACAACAACAAGGATAGTAGGATGAACAACACTATAGCAACAAACCCACTAATTTATTTAATCACTAGACTAACCCCTAAAAGAACACTTCTTAATTACAAGCCTGTTAGTGGGCGAGTTCATTTCCAAGCCTGCAAAAAGATACCAAGGCTGGGTTAATTTAATCCTCTCAAAAAATTGAGCTCAGTACGTCCTTCAGGGACTACCAAAATACAAGGACTCATCAAAGTCGGGCTTCATCGGTTTGTCAGAGGGGTACAGGTCAGTTGCTGGCAGGGTAGGATCGGGATTCTCCATAGTCCCATATGGAGGGTTTATCTCCATGGGATCCCAGTCCTTATCCTTAGGGCTCCTATCAGGCGGGCCATCAAAACCACACAGAGGGCCAACAAAATCTCGCCCACTTGGATGAACCATGGCAAGAACCAATGGGTAACCCATATCCCCGGTCCCTCATCCACCCAGATGGTGGACACATACTTCTCGTACAGGTGTGCCCACCTCGGAAACCAATGGGTCGAGATGATGATCTCCCAATCCTTGGGGACTCCAAACCACACCAAGTGGTGCGCCATCCTAGGGATTTGAAATTATTTAGTAACGGTAAATGAGATATAATCTCAGTGAGTTCTCGCCCTAAGCCTTGGTTAGGACATCAACTCGCTTCGGGGTACCTATTATATAACCAAATCACTCAAGCAGATCAATAGCAAAACTATACCTGCTTGCCTCAATTAATGACTTGATTTACTCGGTAACCCCATGAATAACATCGACAAGTAATCGACTCGCAGGCAACCTTATTTGATCATACCATACCCTGCATAGTAAGCACACATGCATATCACAATTAATGCATACCGCACTCTGATCATTGCATTAATCAACCACAATTGAATCGCATCATAGGTGATCTCACCTGGTCATTGCCACACCCTGCACAATACCAACTCAGGTATAACATAATCAGTGCAACCAATACATGCATAATCAGAGCCAATGATAACATGTTTCTCATGCATTTTTGCATTCATGCGTATTCCGATTACTAATGCCCTTAAGGGCCACAACCAAACTTCCATTGATGTCTTCTAGCTTAGCCAGGCATCGCCTTGCCCCATTGGGTATGGCTATGTCTAGAACTCCCGCCCTGACGGCATTCTCGAAGGAGCATAAGTCTAGCCTCTACTATGACCAGCATTTGAACTCCTATTGGGATTTCCAACAAGTCAAACTTCGTCCCTTGAACTCCCGCCGTGGTGATGAGTTATATTATATGTGACATCCCGAAATTCGAGCCCTTTAAGGGATGAATGAATGTGAATTTTGTTATTATTGGTTGATCTCACTAGGAATTGATCATTCTTGAGATACTGACCTTGAGGGAAAAAGCTAGTGAAGACTAAACTTGTGTGACTAAAGAACTTGACCTGGGAAAACGACTCGACTGTGAGACTTGCATAAAGACGATCCTGTAGATATGCAGGCCGATTTTAGTAACAACTAGAAGTCGATTCGCGAACAAAATATAATGTAACGACGGGTGATTCCATTTACTATTATCGAGCCCGCGAACGACCCTATGTTGATCCTTGGTAATCATGTACTTTGAAATAAGAATTTATCATTCGCTATTTCATGTAATCAAGGACGTCCATGTGTCGAGAAGTCTTGAATATGATTTGGTACGAGTCGGTTACGCGTGAATCCTCGAAGCTGCTTGTTAATCTGAGTGGTACCAAAATGGCATTCGGGCGAAATTGACAAGGCATGAGAATCCAATATTGGACTTCGAATTTTCGGGAAGTCAGTTGACAGTGTCATTTAAGCCGAGTATTTGGAAAAGGGGTTTACGGATCGAGGAAACAAGCCTATGAGGATGTAGGCTGGGCAAGACTAGTGTGGACCTCACGCCCAAGGTGAGACAGCCACCATGGTAGAACCAAGACAAGCAAGTGAGCCCATTAGACCCAACTGACCAATTTACCCTTCCGAGCTCATTGTCTAACCTTGAGTCGTTTCGAGCCCAACAAATTCCCTAGCCCGTTCTTATTCATTTTCTAGCTCATTTCTTGGGCATACCCTTCAGTTTCAGCTCAAGGGTAGATTGAGAAATGTGCAAGGTGAAAATGACAATTTTGTCCCTAGATTTTTTGGAGAAAGACAAAAGAAGAGAGAGAAAATGATGTCATTTTCTTGGGGAGTCGAAGCATGCATTAAATGGCCTTAATGAGGCTTATCTATCTACTCTCATTTCACTCTCTCTCCTCCTCTTCAACCCCTCACAAACCGCACCTCTCTCCCTTGTTTTCCTTTCCTTCCTACTGCTTCTGCTTCTCCTTCTGACCTTTCTCCAAAACCTAAGTTGTTTGTTGTGCTGATCACTGCCCGTGTCACCCACCATTGTGCTCAAGAGGGCCAATCCGTACAGCCCACGTCGGCCGTTCGTTGGACGGAGCCGTCGGCTGGCCAAAAGCCCTTACCTATAGACCCACTTGTTTCAATGTAGCAGCACCCTTTTCAGCTATTTTCCTCCCTTTCCAACCCAATCTCTGCCCAGCCCAGCCACCAGCCATTCCCTTTCAATCCCCAAGTGCCACTGGTCGTCGACCAACTACTCGCTGGAGCTCCAGCTAGCCCTTTTAGCTCTGTTTAGCCCCTTTCCTCCTTTGGCACTCAATTTTCTAGCTTGTAGTGAGAGAGCAGAGATTGTTGCTATTGTTTCAACCCCGAGACCACCTTGGATTGCTGTGGTAGCGGTCCTTGGGTGTCGCCTTTGTTGCCGCCACCGCGTCCATGTCGTCAGCTCGCTTAACGGGTGAGTTTAGTTCCTAATACCTTATTAATGCCTAAACTTGCTTAGGGTTGGGTTAATTAGTGGTAATTTTGGTTTAGGAATTTTAATTAAATTGTATTAACCCTAAGATAGGTGATTAGATAGATGGTTAAGATTAGCTTAGCTTAATCTTGCCTTATGTGCTTAATTGTTCTTAATTGTTGATTAATTTTTTGTGATTAATTAAGCATGTTTAGCTTAAATTGATTGATTAATTGTTTTAATTAATGTTTGGTTTAATTTTTGAATTTAATGTTTTAATTATTGAATTTTGAAATTACACTACTCATAGTGCATTGTTCACAAATTACTGTTCACGTGCACTGTTCATCTGGAAATGAAAATGTGCATAATTTCATGTGTCTTGATTTTATGAGGTGAATTGGATGTGTCATTGCATGAACATCTGCTTGAATCGTGTGGTTTTCACAAAAGAAAGGAGAAAATGATTTGTCTGAGGGACATCAGAAATGGATCGCTTTTATGAGAAAGGATTTTAGGTTTTATATGCAAGGATGTGTGCATTGGCTAATGCTCAAAGATAATAAGTGGATTGTGGCGGTATGCTTACATGATTACTAGGTTGAACCCGCTGCCCCGGCCGTAGTTCGAGGGGTGATAATTCGATTTATTAAACACCCGGTGGGGTCCAAATGCGGAATTGCGGTAAAGGCCGGGCCCATGCTTCTTTGAGAATGCCGTCTTGGGTGGAGGTCCCTTAATGTCGTTGCACCTCACGGGGGAGGGCGATGCCTGGTTATACCAATAAACACCGGTGGGGGTTTAGTTGTAGCATTGAGGGGTAGTAATAATTGGAATGCGTGTGGATGCAAGAACGTATAAGAAACATGTTATCATTGGTTCCGATTATTCATGAGTTGATCATATTATTTATGGCACACATGCATGATTTGATAATGTGCAGGGTGTGGTAATGGCTAGGTGAGATTGCTTGTGACGCGACTCGCATGTGATTGATGAACTGCATCATTTAACGGCCATATGTATTGCGTGTATTGTGCTAAAATTTAACATGCAGGGTATGGCATACCGAGTAAGGTTGCATGCGAATCGACTATATGATTGTTGGTTGACCTTGTCTGTTGTTGGTTGCTAATTGCTGGTCGTTTGTTGTTGGGTTGTGTGAGGGGTGGTTCTGGAGATATACCTCGAGTTGAGTTAGTGCATTAACCGGGGTTTGGGGGGAGAACTCGCTGAGATTTTATCTCATTGGCTATTATATAAGCACTTTCAGGCCCTTAGACTGACATAATGAAGAATCCTACTCCCACTTCTCCAGTGATCGACCTAACGGAGCCTGAGCCTGATGAATCCGAGTGATGGTGGTGCAAAACCTGAGGGTTCTTTTTGTATAGCTGGATTAGCCTAGCGTAGTTTCTTTTTGGTCTGCATGTGATTGTTTTTGTGGTCTTGTGTTGTGGCGGGTTGCTCATAGTTTATAATTCCTGGTTGGAATTGGAAAGCAGGACCAATGAGTGTCCAAAGTGATGAACAATCCTGAGCAAAGAGCTCCTAGGCATAAAGCAGTGTCTAGTCAAACCAGTGCTAGAGGTAGTGTGCAAAGGGATCCTAGGTTAGACGGGATCCTACTGGTGCTATAGACTCTAATTGGACAGCAAGCTGAGGATCGAGCTACTGTTGCTGCTGCTACGGCTGCTGCTGTCGCTGCCGCTATTCTTGTTACTCTTGCTGTAGTCCCTGAGGTTCCCCTAGTGAGAGGAGAGGTCTGTAAGAGACCGATGCACAAGCTGGTAGAGCAGTTCCTAAAACTGAAGGCACCGAGGTTTAGTGGCATAGGCAACCCTGAGTCTATGACCCTTTGGATAAGGGACATCAAGAGGACTTTCATAGTGCCGAGATGTTCAAAGGAAGATAGAGTGCTTCTGGCAGCTTATCAGCTTCAAGGTAACACCAATATTGGTGGGAAGCCACTCAACGAAGAGTGTTCCCTAAAGGCATGGCTCAGACATGGGGTGCTTTTTGCGAAGCGTTCAATGAGAAGTACTTCTGAAATAGTGCGAGAGAGTCCAAGATGGAAGAGCTCCAACGACTTCGCCAAAATCAGATGCCCGTGGATTAGCACGAGGCAAAGTTCACTGAGTTGGCCAAGTATATGTCGAGGTTGGTAGAGGACCTTATGGATAGGGTGTGACGTTTCAGAGATGGCATGAAATCGGAATTGAAAGGCCAGCTAGTGCCCTTGAACTTAAAGAGTTTCAATGAGATGTACAAGAGAGCCTAAATGATCGAAAAGAATATGATCGAAAGGGCGACCGCATCTGGTTCGCAGTTCGTGCCCAATAAAGACAATCATTGGTTTAGAAAGGGATTGATGATAGGGCAAAGGAATCCCATCCCACCCAATAGAAAGACCTATGTGGGAAAGCCGACACCCAATGCCATGGAAGTCTGCTAGGTGTGTAGGAGGAAACATGGAAATCTCCCCTTTTTTGCGATGACATGAGCCTGCTTCGGATGTGGTCAGCAGGGCCACTATGTGGCAAATTGTCCGAGTAGGCCTGTGAGGACGATTTTGCCACCATCGCAGGGAGGACGACCTGCTAGGAATGTGCCGTTGAACAACCACGGTTGACTCCTAGCACAAGGAAGAACTTATGCCGTAACCTGGGGAGAGGCGGAGGATTCACCCGCCATTGTTACAAGTATGGTCTCCTTGCACGATCATGTTGCTTATGCGATATTTGACCTTGGTGCTACACATTCTTTTGTTGCCGATTGTTTTGTTAAGCTAATAGGGTTAAGTCTCAAATCATTGGAAGTGGTTTATAGCATTTCTACTCTGTTTAAGGATAAGATATTGTTTGAGTTAGGTTGTTCAGGCTGTAAGTTAGTTGTGGGTGGTTGCGAGGAAGTCATTGATTTGGTTGCAATAGCAATGTATGACTTTGATGTCATTGTTGGCATGGATTGGCTCACCAAACAACGAGCTACGGTGAATTGTCATGGAAAAACAATTCAGTTTAACCTAGTAGTGGGTGATAGCTTTGAGTTTGTGGGATATCGAGGGGGACCCTTTGTTCCTCTGATTTCGTCATTCGAGGTGACTCGGTTGTTAGAGTCTAGATGCCAAGGGTATTTGGCATTGGTGGCATGTACACTGGTAGAAGGTTCAAAGGTAGAGGATATTGCAGTAGTACAAGAGTACATGGATGTGTTTCACGAGGAATTGCTGAGATTGCCTCTAGAGAGAGAAATTGAGTTTATGATTGAGTTGGCCCTTGGAACTAAACCGATTTCCAAGGCGCCTTATAGGATGGCCTTGTTAGAATTGAAAGATTGAAGGTGTAGATGCAAGAGCTACTAGATAAAGGATTCATTCGTCCTAGTGCGTCTCCTTGGGGAGCGTCACTACTGTTTGTAAGAAAAAATGATGGGTCTTTGCGCCTCGGCATTGATTATCAGTAGCTCAATCATGTAACCATCAAGAATAAGTATCCGTTGCCAAGGATTGATGATTTGTTCGATCAACTTCAAGGAGCCTTAGTATTTTCCTAGATAGGCCTAAGGACAGGCTATCATTAGTTGAGGATAAAAAAAAAAGGATATATTGAAAACAGCGTTTAGGACACACTATGGTTATTACGAGTTCATGATAATGTCATTTGGATTGACGAATGCCCCTACAGCCTTCATGGACTTGATGAATCGGATGTTCAATAAGTGTTTGGACCAATTTGTGATTGTGTTCATTGATGATATTCTAGTGTACTCAAGGAGTCCTGAGGATCACGAGAGACACCTGAGATCAGTACTGCAGACCTTGAAGGAGCATGAACTCTATGCTAAGTTTAGCAAGTGTGAGTTTTTGTTACCTCGCGTGGCATTTTTAGGCTATGTGATTTCAGGGGAAGAGATCTCTGTTAACTCGACTAAGATCAAAACTATCATGAACTGGCCGAGACCTATAATGTTAACTGAGATTCGAAGTTTCTTGGGTTTGGCAAGGTACTATAGACGTTTCGTAAAGAAATTTTCTGTGATAGCCATGCCCTTGACGAGGTTGTTAAAGAAAGAAGAGAAGTTCGATTGGATGGACAAGTGCGAGTGTAGTTTCCAAGAACTCAAGAGTAAATTGACTACTGCACCTATCTTGACAATACCATCTGGTCTCAGTGGGTACGAAATCTACAATGATGCGTTGTATAAAGGACTAGGCTGCGTGTTAATACAACATAGCAAGGTGGTTGCGTACGCATCCTGACAGTTAAGGGCTCATGACCTTAACTATCCGAGGCATGATTTGGAATTAGCGGCGATAATCTTTGTGCTTAAGATTTGGAGGCATTACTTGTGTGGGGAAAGGTTTCTGATTTTTATGGATCATCAGAGTCTGAAGTATTTATTCTCTCAGAAGGAGTTGAACATGAGACAATGATGATGGATGGAACTTCTTAAGGACTATGATTGCGAAATTCTGTATCATCCGGG
The DNA here is from genome assembly GCA_014858505.1 of Corymbia citriodora subsp. variegata. Lineage (NCBI taxonomy): Eukaryota > Viridiplantae > Streptophyta > Magnoliopsida > Myrtales > Myrtaceae > Corymbia > Corymbia citriodora. Next base: position 11,122,057 of record CM026414.1, read on the forward strand.
GAAAGCGAACAAAGTGGCAGATGTGCTAAGTCGAAAGTCGTCGATTGCACAGATGATGGTACGAGAATGGATTCTTTTGGAGGGAGTTAGGGACTCAGATTTTAAAATTGAGGTTGGCCATCTTGCTAGTCTAATGGCCACTCTTAGGGTGGAACATGAGATGCAAAGTAGGATTAAGAGTGCCCAAGCGATGGATCAAGAAATTCTTAAGATCCTGCAAATGGATTAGGCAAAGAGGAAAGCGGACTTTCAAGTGTCCGAGGATATGACATTGAGGTTTCGAGGATGATTGTGCGTTCCGAAAGATGCAGAACTTAAGGAAACAGTCTTGTCGGAAGCTCATCATAGTAACTATAGCATCCACCCTGACAGTACAAAAATGTACTAGAATTTGAAGTGATACTTCTGGTGGAACGGTATGAAGTTGGACATTGCAAAACACGTGGCTAAGTGTTTGACATGCCAACAAGTAAAAGCTCAGCATTGTAAGCCTGGTGGATTGCTACAACCTCTTGAGATTCCCGAATGGAAGTGGGAACACATTACTATGGATTTTGTGATGGGACTGCCAAGGAGTCAGTGAGGCAATGACTCGATTTGGGTAGTGGTTGACAGATTGACAAAGTTAGCTTACTTTATCACCATACGAAAAGATTTCACGTTGGATAGGCATGTAGAGTTGTACGTGCGTTAGATTGTACGCATTCATGGAGTTCCAATGACGATCACATCTGACCATGATCCTAAGTTTACGGCAACTTTCTGGAAAAGTTTGCAATCCGCTTTGGGGATGAAATTGCATTATAGCATGGTGTACCATCCGCAAATGGACGGTCAATTGGAAAGGACGATACAAACTCTTGAGGACATGTTACGAGCCTGTGTTATAGATTTTTAAGGCAGTTGGGAAAAGCAACTTCACTTAGTTGAGTTTGCCTACAACAACAGTTACCAACAGAGCATTAAAATGGCACCATTTGAGGCTTTGCATGGGAGACCCTGTAGAACTCCGCTTTGTTGGGACAAGGTTGACGAGTGTAAGATTACGGAGCCAAAGTTGGTATAACAATCCTTGAATGCAGTTTGGATTATCAGAGACAGACTAAAGACTACTCAGAGTCATCAGAAGAGTTATGCAAACAAACGTCATAGACCATTGGAGTTTAAGATGGGCGATCATGTATTTCTAAAAGTATCGCCGATGAGGGGTACTTCTAGATTCAGCAAGAAAGGAAAGTTAAGTCCGAGGTACGTTGGACCCTTAGAAATTTTGGAAAAGATCGGGGTTTTAGCATATCGTCTTACATTGCCACCGAAGCTTGCTCAAGTACATGATATTTTCCATGTGTCCATGTTGAGAAAGTATGAACTGGACCCGACACAAGTCTTGAATTTTGAAGGACTGGAAGTAAACGACAAGGTCTCGTACATGGAGAGGCCAATATGAATAGAGGATTGTAGAGAGCAATATTTCGAAATAAGACTATTGCCTTAGTTAAGGTGATCTGGCAGCATCACGGAACAGAGGAAGCTATATGAGAAAGTGAGGAAGTGATGAAGCATCAGCACCCCCATCTTTTTGAGGATTTGTCAGTAGCTGCAAATTTCGAGGATGAAATTTTTGTTAGGGAGGAAAAATTGTGACGTCTTGAAATTCAAGCCTTTTGATGGATGAATGAACGTGAATTACGTCAATGCATTGTTGGTTGATCTTACTCGGAACTGATCATTCCTGAGATACTGACCTTGAGGGGAAATGCTAGTGAGGACTGAACTCGTGCGACTAAAAAACTTGACCTGAGAAAACAACTCGACCGTGAGACTTGTGTAAGGATGATCCTGTAGATATGTAGGCCGATTTCAAGGATGACTAGGAGTTGATTCGCGGACAAAACATAATGGAACGATGGGTGATTCCGTTTATTATTATCGAGCTCGCAAATGACTATATGTCGATCTTTGGTAATTGTGTACTTTGAAATAAAAATCTATCATTCGCAATTTCATGTAGTCAATGACGTCCATGTGTCAAGAAGTCTTGAATGTGATTTGGCACGAGTCGGTTACGCATGAATCCTCGAAATTGCTTGTTAGTCTGAGTGGTACCAAAATGGCATTCAGGCGAAATTAACAAGACATGAGAATCCAATATTGGACTTCAAATTTTTGGGAATGTCCATAACAGACATTTCGACAATGCTTCTTAGTCAGTCGACAATGTCATTTAAGCTGAGTATTTGGAAAAGGGGTTTACAGACCGAGGGAACGAACCCACGAGGACGTGGGCTAGGCAAGACTAGTGTGGGCCTCGTGCCCAAGGTGGGACGGCCACCATGGTAGGCCAAAGACAAGCAAATGAGCCCATTGGACCCAACCGATCAATTTACCCTTTCGAGCCCATTGTTTAATCTTGAGCCGTTTCAAGCCCTACAAATTCCTGAGCCCATTCCTACTCATTTTCTAGCCCATTTCTTAGGCATGGCCTTCATTTTCAGCCCAATGGTAGATTGGGAAATGTGTAAGGTGGAAATGACCATTTTGCCCTTAAATATTTTGGAAAAAGACAAAAGAAGAGAGAGAAGATGATGTGATTTGCTTGGGAAGTTTAAGCATGCATTAAATGGCCTTAATGAGACTTGTTTATCCTCTCATTTCACTCTCTCTCCTCCTCTTCAGCCCTCACAAATCGCACACCTCTCTCCCTTGTTTTCCTTTCCTTCCTTCTACTTCTTCTTCTGACCTTCTTCTGAAAACCTGAGTTGTTTGTTACTTTCCCGTGCCGATCACTGCTCGTGCCACCCAACACCTTGCATAGGAGGGCCAATTCGTATGGTCCATGTTGGCCGTTCGCTGGACGGAGCCATCGGCCAGCCAAAAGCCCCTGCTTGCAGACTCGCCTTTTTCAGTGCAGCAGTGCCCTTTTCAGCTATTTTCCTCCCTTTTTGACCTAATCTCCGGCCAGCCCAGCCACTAGCCATTCCCCTTCGACCCCTAGGTGCCACCGATCACTAACCAGCTACTCGTTGGAGCTACGGCCAGCCGCTCATTGGAGCTACGGCCAGCCTTTTTAGGTCCGGTTAGCCCCTTTCCTCCTCCGGCAGTCAATTTTCCAGTTTACAGTGAGAGAGCACAGGTTCTTGCTATTGTTTCAGCCCTGGGATCGCCTTGGATCACTGTGTTAGAGGTCCCCGAGTGTCACCTTCATCCCCGCCGCCATGTCTATGTCGCTAGCCTGCTTAACGGGTGAGTTTAGCCCCTAATAGCTTGTTAGTGCCTAAACTTGTTTAGGGTTGGGTTAATAAGTGGTAATATTTGTTTAGGAAGTTTAATTAAGTTGTATTAGCCTTAAGATAGGTGGTTAGATAGATGGTTAAGATTAGCTTAGCTTAATCTTGCATTATGTGCTTAATTGTTCTTAATTGTTGATTAATTGTGTTTTGTGATTAATTAAGCATGTTTAGCTTAAATTGATTGATTAATTGTTTTAATTAATGTTTGGTTTAATTTTCTGAATTTATGTTTTAATTATTGAATTATGAAATTACATTGTTCATAGTGCACTATTCACAAATTACTGTTCACGCGTACTGTTCATTTGGAAGTGAAAATGTGTGTAATTTCACGTGTCTTGATTTTATGAGATGAATTGGATGTGTCATTATATGAACATCCGCTTGAATCATGTGGTTTTCACAAAAGAAATGGGAAAATGATTTGTCTAAGGGACACCGGAAATAGACTGCTTTTATGAGAAAGGATTTAAGGTTTTATATGCAAGCATGTGTGCATTGACTAATGTTCAAAGATAATAAGTGGATTGTGGTGGTATACTTGCGTGATCACTAGGTTCAACCCGCCACCTTAGCCGTAGTTCAGGGAGTGATAGTCCAATTTATTGGAAACCCAGTGGGGGTCCGATATGGAGTCGCGGTAGAGACCGGGCCCATACTCCTTCGAGAATGCTGTCTTGGGTGAGGGTCCCTTGACGTCGCCGCGCCTCACGGGGGAGGGCGATGCTTGGCTATACCAGTAGACACCTGCGGGGGTTTAGTTGTAGCCCTGAAGGGCAGTAATAATCGGAAAGCGTGTGGATGTAAGAGCGTATAAGAAACATGGCATCATTGGTTTCAATTATGCATGAGGTGATCACATTATTTATGGCACGCGTGCATGAATTGATAACATGCAAGGTGTGGCAATGGCCAAGTGAGATCGTTTGTGACGCGACTCGCATGTGATTGATCAACTGCATCATCTAATGGCCATATGCATTGCGTGTATTGTGCTGACATTTAACGTGCATGGTATGGCATACCGAGTAAGGTTGCATGTGAACCGACTATATGATTGTTGGTTGACCTTGTCTATTGTTGGTTCTTGATTGCTGATTGTTTGTTGTTGGGTTGTGTGAGAGGTGGTTCTGGAGAGATACCCTAGATTGAGTTGGTGTACTAATTGGGGCTTAGGGGGAGGACTCGCTAAGATTTTATCTCACTGGTTAGTATAATCACTTTTAGGCCCTTAGACTGGCGTAGTGGAGAATCCTACCTCCACTCCTCCAATGATCGACCCGATGGAGCCTGAGTTCGATGGGTTCGAGTGATAGTGGTGTAGAACCCGATAGTTCTTTTTGTATAGCTAGATTAGCCTAGCCTGATTTTGTTTTTGTTTGGCTTAGTGGATGGATTAGCCCCCTTTGTTAGGCTTGTAAATCGGAAAACGATCATCTGTTGGTTAATCCAGTAATAATGTATAAATGAATAGTTGTTGTTGTTTTTGCTGTTCATCCATCTATCCCTATTTGATTGTTTGATTGTCTGTTTGGACCGGGGATGGTTCATCTTCCGCTTGCGCATAATGAAAGATGAAAATGAGTGGTCGTCAATGAGTCTTGGGATGTCGCTTTCAATTGACCATGATAAGGGGTTGTTGCGTTCCTTAGGTTCAAGGCGTGACATTATGTGACCACACGAGCACACCACAATTTATTAATCCATGCATTAACCAATGCAGGCATGGTACATGTTCAGCATAAAAATCTATTACACATTTTTCATGTAAGAATTGGAGGAAAGAATTGCACGTGGTTGTATTTTATTTCAAAACCCATCCTAGTTTCATGCCTTATCATATAAACATGTCATTCCCATTTTCATTTCAAAACTTGACATATATACACACCTGACACCTCCGGTTTTTCCTTTTATATGTCCATGCAATAGTACACAAACGTCAAGGCATAATTATTAGAACAATCAAGCACTCGACAAATTCAATTACACGGTCAATACCTTATTGATCCAAGCAACAATTCAACATGCTTTAATAAATACAGACTAATCAAATTAGTCCCAAAATTTAATTATAAATAATTAATATTTGTCGCGACCTAAAATTTTGAAACATTATAGGTTTAGGGGTATCGTTAATTTCGGGCTGACGGCCTTTAATTAACTAGGACTCTCCCAAGCCCATACCCCGCGCGACGTTGGGATATTCGTAAAAAAAAAAATTCAAACAAGGAGTCACCACTAGTCTATTGAGGTCGACTAGGAACCGAGCGAGACATGGGAGTGTGTTTCGCTTCTTACGCAACTAGAGGGTCTAGGGTCGGGGACTTGATTACGTTAGTCATACGACTAACGCCCTTTCGGTACCTAATTTGATCATGTATTAATGAAGTCATGGCAATGTATTCGAGAATTCTAAGATCTGTCATGACCGTCCTAAGGTAAGAAAATAACGCTTAAAATGTCATCGCAAAAAATAAGGTGTAGGAATAATCCTAATAACATAAACTAGGAAAACCTATTGTGGAGCCCTAAAGGCTTATTCAATTTTAGTCTTTTTTCCTTTTTTAAGGGTTTTCTAATTTCTTTTGGAATTTTTCTGAATTTTCTGAATTTTTAATAATTTTTAATATTTTATATATATATAAAATAACAATAAAAATAACAATATTTGTTTTCGAAATTTCCAGATTCCTAAAATTTTCCATGCATTTTCTGAATTTTCATATTTTTAATATTTTTTTTATTTTCTGAAATTGTTGGGTTTTTTTTTGGTTTTTTTTATTATTAAAAAAAAAGGTGATTCGGACCGGGTCGCGAGACCCGGCCCTACTAAACCGATCTGGACCCTAATGGTCCGGGCCTGGCTAGCAACCGGGCTGGCCGAATGACCCGGTCGAATTTTCTTTTAAAATGGCCCATTAACAAAATAAATTAAAACAGCCCATTTCATTTTCTACAAAAATCAGCTCAATCACCTAGCCTAAGCCCACTTAAAGAATATTCAGCCTAGCCCCTATTTAACCTTCGGCCCCTTTTTTTTTTTCCTTTTTTTAATTTTAATTTTAATTTTAATTTTTTTTTGGTCTTCGTCTTCTTCGCAACTGCAGGACACCCCATGCACGTCTTCCCCATGAACGCCTGACCGAAGCTCCTGCAGCTTCTTCTTTTCTGTCTTTTCTTTTTATTCTCTTTTTTTTCAAATTTTCTTTTTCTCTCTTTCCTTATTTTTTATTCTTTTTGGTCTTCTTCTTCTTCACGCCTGCATGCCTCCCCATGCACGCCCGACGTCTTCAACCCTCCGCAGCAGCAGCACGCTCGTCCGAAGCTTCGCCGGAGCGACACCGACGCCACCGCGAGGCTTACCCATCCTAATGAAGTCGCCGTGTCATCGCTGGGCGTCGGTCGTTCTGTCCGATTGACGCCGAGCGCCGCTGGCCACTGTTGGCCGGCGCTCCGAGAGTCGTCGGATTGGCACCGGCGAGCTTCTCACGTCTAAATCGACGCACCCAACCCAGGAAAAGTCACCGAAAAGCCAAGAAAAGCGTCTAAGACAGTGTGCGACAATGATACGGTCTCTAGCAACGTAGAAAAATCGAAAACAGAGCCCCGATCGAGGGTCAAACTCGGATTTCTCATTGAGACAATTCGTCGAACATATGGTGAACATTATCGAATGAGGATCTACGGGTTCAGACCAGGCATTTCAGGGGTATAGCAACACGAACGAAGGCTCGCCGGGACCGAAGCTCGCGCGAATAGGTCGGCTGCGAGCTCCGGCTCGGCGTTTTTTCCAGTATTAAAGCACCGGTAGTTTAGAAAGCTTACCTCGCTCGAAGGGAAAGCCGCGGCAGGCAAGGGCAGTCAGGGGGTCCTCCGGCGACGACGAAACGCTCCCTCGAGCCTGTCTCCGCCCTCTCAGTCCGCTCTGTCACGCTGCCTCTCTCTCTTGGACTTCCAGCTCTCTCCTGCCCGTCGCCCTTTTCGTTCGGTTTCCCCTCTCTGCTTCTGTTGTTTCCGACGCCGGAGTTGAAGCACGGCGGAGAGTCGTCGGCGGCGGATCAGGCGTGGCTACCGGCGACTTGTCCTCCCTCCGTTCGCTTCCCTCTCCTTTTCTCTTCTGGTTCCTTTTTCTCTCTCCGTTTTGCCTTTTTTCTGTCCCCCCGTTCTCCCCTCGGTCTCCCCCTTCTTGCTGGTTTTTCTCCCCTTCTTTTCTCCTTTTCAAAAACTGCCTCCTCCCTTCATTCTCTCTCGGTGGTGGGGTCATTCCAGCGGCCTCGTTGCCCTCTCCCCCACGTTCTGCTCCTCCACTGCGTTTTCGCTTGTGCGTGTGGTCTGTGCGTGAACGTGGGAGAAGAAGAAAAATCCAAGGGAGGATGGGCCAGGCCCAAAATAAGAGGGAGGTGGGCTGAAAGAAGAAGAAAAAGAAAAAGAAATGGGCGAATAGAGGATTGGGTTGAATTGAGCCCATTCGATTTTTTTTAAAATCTTTTTTTTTAAAATCTTTTTTTTTGTAAATTAATATGTATTTATAAGTGCAAAATAAATGGGCAATTGGAACAAAATAAATAAAAATTCGGGTGTCAACAAAATTGAGGACTATGCCCATCACAATGGGCCTCCATTTGTTTCACAAAGGTGATAACTCGACATGCTTCTGGCTCGATTCGAGCTAACCCAAGAAAACATAATAGACAAAATGAGAGAGGAAAAATCTGAACAAACGAACAACTCAAGAAATCAATGGGACTAGACACGACCTGATGGTGGCTTTTGTGGAGGCATAAGTACAGCGGGAGTGCCAAAAGTTGGCACGGAGAGACACTTAAGTACCAAAAGTTACAAAATGTATACTTAAGTGCCACTTTTAAAAAAAAAATGGATCACTTAGGTGCCAAGTCGCCGAAACCCTGTCGGAAAACTTACGTGGCAATTTTTTATTAATTTTTTTGCCTACGTGGCTCGCTAGAAACTGAATCGGCCAAAAATCAGCCAAAACGATTTCATTTTGGTTGACGTGGATTTTAAAATTTATTAATTAAATAATATTAAATAATTAAAAATATATATTATTATAAAATTGATTTTATTTAAAAAAAAAAGGAAAAAAAAAGGGAGGAGGGAATCGGCCGGGGTCGCCGGGCTCCGGCCGGCCTGTGGTGAGGGCGCGCAGGTGGCCGGCAACCCCAGCCGACCCTCGCCCACCGTCGCCGGCCCTTCCCGACGAGGGTGGGGTGGCGATGGCGGCAGCGACGAGGGCTGCACAGCTCTCGCCGATCCCCTCCTCCCCCCCTTTTTTTTTTTAATAAAATCGATTTTAATTTTTTAAAAATCTAACGTGGACAATTTTTTTAAAAAAAAATTGCCACATGAATTTTTTATTTTGAAAAAAATGCTCCGTCAACAAATGAAGTCGCCGAAAAATGGGCACGTGGCAATTTAGCCGAAATTTTTCGCCGTTGGCACTTAATTGATCCATTTTGCTCCGATTTTGGCATTTAAGTGTCTCTCCGTCCTAATTTTTGGCACTCCAGAGGTTCGTACCTCCTTTTGTGGATCAAAGATGGTGATAAAAATAAAAGTATCTGGGTAGGTTCTTTCTAGTCGTGAGTGTCTCTTGTGCATTGCCCAGAATTTCTATTGTGGTTTATAATCTGTATTCTTGGCGAACTCTCTCCGACGTCCTCTTGCGTTGGTCCTCATTGTCAATTCTCTGAGCATATATAATGTGGCACTTCCTTTGCTAAAAAATATCTGAATGTTTTCCATACTACGCAGCTACATCCTTGCATTCCTCACTCATAACACCATATGCTTTTTCTAACGTAGTTGACTTTAGTGATGATAGTTGGGTACTCACCGTTGGAGCAACCGTTAGCGAGATCCCTGTATCTACAATTGCTGAAGAAACATCGGCACAAGATATACTTGCTTTTACCATAACGAGAACATCACCCATGACCTTTTTCGAATCAAAAGATCAAACGTGCGTTACCTTATATTGATTAGGCTCTACCCACCAAACTTAATTTCATCTCCCTCTCCTTCCTTAGCATTATGACCCCCACCTAAAACGAAAAAACCTTCAACCAGCCCATGATTGACAATGCTATACTGAACAGTATGATAAGTGAGTAAGAAGGAAAGTGGGACTGCAAAGAAAGAAAAATAAAGAAACATAATAAAAAGAGGGACTTCACTTTGACCAACAAAAAGAGGGGAACCGCTTTCTTTCGTTGAGTTTAATTGAAACATGCTAAATGGTGGGCCAATTAAGCGGTAATACGGTCAAGACACTTGTGAAATGGAGTGTTTAAGTCAAAGGAGAAGTGAAAAACACCAAGTGACCATAATAGATCATTTTTTTTTCTTTTTATGCGCTGAACACAATCAAATCCCCTAGATGGCCGGCAATACCTATTGTAGCTAAAATTACTCTTTTATCATTTGTTTGGCCAATCCCAACCAATGATCTCCCAAGTTTAGTTACAAAAATGTGAAGCCCTTTAATAGAAAATTAAGGTGTCGACAGTTGTCATTGGAAAAATCTATGAAGATGCAATGAGATTGGACCATGATAGTGTCTTTTTTTCATGGATATATGTATTAAGATGATTTTTTTTGTTTGCTAAAATATGTATTAAGGTGACTAGTTACAAAGTGAGTAGCTCCTAGCCTAATAATTTGGAACCTATCTTGTCAAAATCTATTACTAGTTTTGAAACCAGAAACTTAACCGATCAACTCGGGAATGTGTCTTTTTTTTTTATTTGCTAAAATATGTACTAAGGTGATTAGTTATAGAGTGACTAGCTCCCAGCCTAATAATTTGGAACCTATCTTGTCAAAATCAATTACTAGTTTCGAAACAAGAAACTTAACCGGTCAACCTGGGAAAGTGACTTTTTTTATTATTATTATTATATAGATAATATGCATTGTGTCAAATATGAATATGTGTTTTATAAGACAGCAAATAGTGTCAGATTTGGTAAATGAGAAGTCTCCATGGACCACAACTCCTCTGCGACAATTCATTGCAGAATTTTTGTTCTTTCGAGAACTTGTTCCACTGAAGCTAAAAGCTACAAATGACGAAGCAAATGGGCAAACTCACAAACAGCGAAGCGCGGGAAAAATAAAACCTTCTCCCTCCGGCAGAAGGCTTTCACGAGCTGAGGTGCGAATGGAGGCGTGAGATCGGAGAGAGAAGCCTAAACAAGCCTGAAATGAGAACTTTCAAGAGGGAAAATATCAAAGAAACCGAGTATTAGTGAGAGAGAGAGAGAGAGAGAGAGAGAGAGAGAGAGAGAGAGAGGCGGCCACGCGAAAAAGTTCCGAAATTTTGGGTTGGTTTGGGCTGTACCGGTTCTACCCTAGAACTGGCATGACAAATTTGGCTCTTGGGTAGGACCGACCATTATAAGGCATAGAAATTGAACCTATCAAAGCCAATTTCCAAATCTTTTACCCAGGCACCCGTGTGAATCAACCTAGAAGGGGCCGGTTCCAAGGTTGAATTAGTCTGACTCCACACCCCTAATATTTATGACTTTTTATGATGGAGATTTAAGTGATTAATTATAAAAACCATTACAAAAAAAAGTCTCACAACATTATAAATGGTATCAAAGCAAGAATTTCTAAGTTTAAATCTTTCCAAGTTCCTAATTTGTCTTTCTTACTAGATGTTTCCACTCTTAGTCTAAGGGTGAGGGGCCAACACCCTCACTAGATCTTGGCGAGGGTAGGAAGGCCCTTGCCTATAGTTGACAAGAGTCGTTGACCATCACTAGGGCCCAAGTGATCTTGCCATATGGAAATCCAATGAAGGAAAAAAGAAAGAAAAAGGGAAAGCAAAAGAGAATTTATAAAATATTACAAAATTCATCAACGTCAGCATCGATAATGTCATGTAAGATGACTACTATCCACGCTAGTGATTTCTAGCTAAAATAGGGTGAAATGATTATAATGACAAATTATCGAAAGCTTTACTACTAAATTGGCAAAATTGAAATTTTTATTATTGAATTAGCCATCATGGAATAGATTTATGATTCTTTTGGTAATTTTCCCCACTTTATTACATGTTGCATTGGATGAATTGATATAATAATTATACTCTCCATGGTGTATTGTATTGCAAGTTGCAAAGTCAATTCTTTTTTATTTCTATAATATTTTATAGGCATATGATAGATGTTTACTGTATATATAACACATCACATGCCATCGTGAAAGAGTCGATTTCATGTTTATAGACACATTTTATCTCATCCACCTAGAGTTAATTTTGCTACTTATTATTTAAGATGCTACTAAACGAATTTAACGTTTACAGTTTTGGAAATATTTCAAAAATACTTTCGTGTTCTCATCAAGTCAACTTTACAACCTATTATCGCGAGATTTTCCTCAAAACTCTACTAAGTTCTTGTAAAGTTAATTTTAGTGCTTGTTAATTTAGGTATTACTAAATATCTCATGTCGATATTTAATTAAATTTGGGTAAAATTCTTTCAAAAATATTTTCTTATTCTCATAAAGTCAATTTTATTATTTATTTTTAAAACAAATCTCTCAAAGCTACATAAAAGTTTTAATTGGAAAAGAAAGGACCTAAGAGGCTCCAAGAATGGCATACCTGGCTCACTGGGGTTAGGACACTAGGAGTGCCATAACTTTCGTACGGCGCTCACTTTGGTGCCAAAACTTTTTTTTCGCTCACTTGAGTGTCACATCGGAGTGAAATCGTTCAGTTAAGTGCTACTTCCGTCCAAAAATCATTCAGTTAAGTGCCAAAATGCATACGTGGAATTTTTTAATGATTTTTCTTCTTTTTTTTAATAAATTTCGACGCTGTTTTTACTCTTTTTAAAAATTTTTCAATTTTTTTTTGCTTTTTTTTTGTTAGGGCCGGCGAGGGCCACTGGTGACCCTCACCGGCCTTAAAGAAAAAAAAACAAAAAAAAACAAAAAAATTAATAAATATATTAAAATATTGTTCACCGGCGCCACATCAGCTTTTCCGGCGGTCAAGTTAGCTTTTCCGGCGGCCACGTCAGCTTTTCCGACGGCCACGTCAGAATTGGCACTCAAGTGAACATTTTCTAAAATTTGTAGCACTTAAGTAAGTGAAAAAAAAGTTTTGGCACCAAAATGAATGTCATACGAAAGTTATGGCACTCCTAGTATACTTACCCCTGGCTCACTACTAGGCATATTTATGAACCAATCATGGAATTCTTGGAGCCTCTCAGGAATCTTAGAAGGCTTTGGTGGTTCATAAGAGATAATGAATTGGTACATTTTCATTTATGTGAAAGGAACTTGAGCTTCTGTCCTTTTGTTTTTTGAAAGACCGAAGGAGGCTCTCAACTTCTTCTGCCAACAAATAAGGTTCACGTGAGGAGCTAGCATCGAAAGGATCTGAAAAAGGGCCAGGAAAATGGTTCAATAATTTCTTCGCAATGTCAATTATCTGTGAGATTTTGTTCCCCATGTTTCGAAAACTCTATGACCGCTCCAAATAATGCTTAAGAAAAATGCCCCCCATGGGGACAAAAATAGACCCAAGTTGTTTCTTAGCTTAAACGCATTTAATATGCAAGAATCACTTTTAGTATAACTTGAAATGTAAAAAAAGAAAAAGAGATAATTGTGGAATTTTTGTATATTTCAATGTGTGTAGAAGAACGGAATATACTATAGGCTTTATTAAATAACTATCTAAGATAACAAAGCAATCAAGGATATACACAATACAAACGAAATATAAGCATAATTTTGAGAAATCCAGACAATCAAGTGAGCAAAAAAAGTTATAACATGTAAATGAACGCCATACGAAAATTATAACACTTGTGCCATTGTTCTCCTTTAGATTAAATGTGCATATCAAACCCAGAAAAGAGGAAGGCACTCACCTGCAGGGATAGTGATTAATTATAAAAAGCAATATAAAAAAAAAGTCTCACAAAATTATAAATGGTATCAAAGTAAGAATTTCTAAGTTTAAATCTTTCCAAGTTCCTAATTTGTCTTTCTTATTATATGTTTCCACTCTTAGTTTGAGGGCAACAGCCCAACACCCTCACCTAGATCTTGGAGAGGGTAAGAAGGCCCTTGTCAATGGCTGACAAGAGCCGTTGACCGTCGCTAGGGCCCTAGTGATCTTGCCAGATGAAAATCCAATGAAGGAAAAAAGAAAGAAAAAGGGAAAACAAAAGAGAATTTATAAAATATTACAAAATTCATCAACGTCAGCACCAATAATATCATGTAGGATGGCTACTATTCACGTCGGTGATTTCTAGCTAAAGTTGGGTGAAATGGTTATAATGACAAATCATCGAAATGTTTATGACTAAATTGACAAAATTAAAAATTTAATTATTGAATTAGCCATCATGGAATAGATTTATTATTCTTTTGGTAATTTTCCCCATTTTATTACATGTTGCATTGGATGAATCGATATAATAATTATACTCTCCATGGTGTATTGTATTGCAAGTTGCAAAGTCAATTCTTTTTTATTTCTATATTATTTTACACGCATAATGATAGATGTGTACTATATATATACCACATCACATGCCAGCGTGAAAGATGTTTATAGACACATTTTATCTCATTCACCTAGAGTTAATTTTGCTACTTATTATTTAAGATGCTACTAAACGGATTTAACGTTTACAGTTTTGGAAATATTTCAAAAATACTTTCTTGTTCTCATCAAGTCAACTTTACAACCTATTATCACGAGATTTTCCTCAAAACTCTACTTTTCTAGTTCTTGTAAAGTTAATTTTACAATTTGTTAATTTAGGTATTACTAAATATCTCATGTCAATATTTAATTAAATATGGGTAAAATTCTTTCAAAAATATTTTCTTATTCTCATAAAGTCAATTTTACTATTTATTTTTTAAAAAAATCTCTTAAAACTACTTAAAAGTTTTAATTGGAAAAGAAAGGACCTGAGAGGCTCCAAGAATTGCATACATGGCTCACTACTAGGCATATTTATGAACCAATCATGGAATTCTTGGAGTCTCTCAGGAATCTTAGGAGGCTTTGGTGGTCCATAAGAGACAATGAACTGGTATGTTTTCATTTATGTGAAAGGGACTGGAGCTTCTATCCTTTTGTTTTTTGAAAGACCAAATGAGGCTCTCAACTTCTTTTGCCGACAAATGAGGTTCACGTGAAGAGCTAGCATCGAAAGGATCTGAAAAATGGCCAGGAAAAGGGTTCAATAATTTCTTCGCATTGTCAATTATCTGTGAGATTTTGTTTCCCATGTTTCTAAACTCTATGATCGCTCCAAATAATGCTTAAGAAAAATGCCCCCCATGGGGACAAAAATAGACCCAAGCTATTGCTTAGCTTAAACGCATTTAATATGAAAGAATCACTTTTAGTATAACTTGAAATGTAAAAAAGAAAAAGAGATAATTGTGGAATTTTTGTATATTTCGATGTGTGCAGAAGAACGGAATATACTATAGGCTTTATTAAATAACTATCTAAGATGACAGAGCAATCTAGGATATGCACATTCCAAATGAAATATAAGCATAATTTTGAGAAATCCTGACAATCAAGTGAGCGAAAAAAAGTTATAACATACAAATGAATGTCATATGAAAATTATAACACTTGCGCTATTGTTCTCCTTTAGATTAAATGTGCATATCAAACCCAGTAAAGAGGAAGGCACTCACAAGCGGGGACAGTTGAGTAAAACAATTGGAGCGGGCCCGCATTTATGTGTGCGTGGGTTGACAGGTCTACATGCAATGTAAGTTCCATATATTGATCTATTTGAGACAACATGCATAAAAGGAGAAATTGACTTTGAAGACCCAGTTCCACATGTACTCCTCCCGGTTTTATAAAATTGAAAATTCATGAATGAAATGACGAATTAAATATTAGTCCCTCAATAAACATATACATTGCAGTTCACGCTTTGCAGGGTAATAATCATGAAAATTACTTATTTGGTAATTATGGAAGCAGAACATGGACAATTGTAGCCATATCTCCTTGGTTCTCAAAATTATGAAACTCCTGGAAAGAATAGCTTATCTTGGAGAGGAGATCTTCAAGAATATGAACCCATCGACATATCATGCAATTAGATACAAATTACAAATCAACTAAATTTATTAACTGCTCAATCTTCTTCAATTACCCAAAATGGAATCTTCCTATAGGATACGCTCACGCGTGTATCTCAATGATACACATGGATAGTGACAACCCATCAATACTCTTCCTTATGCTAAAGTTATATATAGATAGTGAATAAAAAAAGGGTTGTTACCAAGCATTGAAAGGAGTTGATCATGTCATTTGACGAACCCGGTATTTCACAAAGAAAGAGAGTGCATATGCCGTTCGTGTAAAGAAAAATTTACCCAAACAGTCTCATATGTCCATAATTTACTCACGATATCCGATCAATGGTGCACACAACCACCTGTGTAGAACTTTTTTGCATTACTAGTGTATGCTATACCCACTCTTTCACAATTGACATTTGTATATATAAGATTCCCTTCTTTTAGAAAGTACATCACTTTATTGACAAAAGCATATTATATGATACCACAGGCACAAACAGCGCAATGCCACAGTGCTAGTCCTATACTCAGAACCAGGGGCACGAAAACTATGTGCTCCACATATTTGAACCAGAAACTTAAGCATATACTCCATACATCCATGGTTGAGACTAGAACTTGCTCTTCAGCATGAGCTCATGCTGAATCAACTTCGAGAAAACATCCATGGCGTCGTGAGGAAGCCCCAGGGACACAACCAAGTCGTCACTCCCCCTGCTCTGGGAAGCGACCAAGATCAAGTTGTCGGGGGCCATCGCCGGCACCACCTGGAACGGCCTCCCAAACCCGAAATCCGTCTTGTAGAAAGCGAGCCGGCTCCACTTGCTGATTGCGCAAGCGTTGCCCTCACAGTCGAGCACGGCCCTGTTCAGCTCGACGTAGTCTATGGCCGACCTTATGTAATTCTCGGTGACGGATGCCAGCGCCTCGTGCACAATCCGGACGGCAAACGAGAAGGGCTTGCCGGTCAGTTCGGCCGCGCTGCACTTGGCGCAGGACCAGGCGATGCCATTCCCGAAGTAGCCACTCGGCAGCGGGGGGTCGAACTTGTGGCGGCTGTCGACTGCAGTGAGAAGCTTGGTCGTCTCGTGAGGACCGATTCCGAGAGCTTTGGTTCGCGAAATCCACACCAGCGCCGATATGACTTCGAAGGCCGTCGGGACTGCGGAAGAGCCATTCTGGTTTGTGATTCTTGACGCTTTCTTGAGCTGAATGAGAGCGTGTGGCTTGAAGCAGAATGATTTGTGAACGAGGGGCTTGGTTCCTGGGTCGACTGTGCGTCCAGGCCGCCGGTCTCTCAGAGCATACTCGTGGTGGGGGAAATCGATGCGCAGAGGTTGCCGCAGGCACAACACCGACCGATCGAGAAAGGGAAGAACCGATGGCGGCTTGCCTCGAGCCAGGTCGGCCCAGCAAACTACGAAGTCCGTGAGGGCTTTCCCATCGACGAGGACATGATTCATGACTACGCCGATGACGATCCCTCCACACTTGAACGTCGTCACCTGGATTACGTGACGAACTCTAAGTGAATATCTACCGTACTAGACTAAATAAGACGGTCGGATCTAGTGAAACCCATTATTTTCCGTGGTTTTTACCTGCACCGTCAGCAAAGGAACTTCCAGTATGGTCGGGGCTCCGTCGCTGTGCCTCACCAGCTTTCGCAGCATGGCGGGATCGATGTCGCTGATATCACCCAGCGCTCTGATGCCGTCCTCTGACGTTGCTTCCACGAACGGGATGCCTTCTCCGGTGCATCTCACCGCCATCCATCCATCGCTCCCCACAACAAGTCTGCCCGCGAACGGATAGAACTCGACCAGTGCTTCAGCCAGCGACTCTCTCATCGTCTCAACCGCAGTGGAACGCCTTCCCCTCCCTTCGCCCTTGAAGGCGATCACGACCTCCATCA
Organism: Corymbia citriodora subsp. variegata; assembly: GCA_014858505.1. Classification (NCBI taxonomy): domain Eukaryota; kingdom Viridiplantae; phylum Streptophyta; class Magnoliopsida; order Myrtales; family Myrtaceae; genus Corymbia; species Corymbia citriodora. Next base: position 11,139,400 of record CM026414.1, read on the forward strand.
CGTAAGGGAAGGTCTGGTCGAGTTTCGAGAGAGCGTAGAGCCCGCCGAACGTTTCCCTCGCCGGAGGAACATGAACCTCGTTCACGATCTTCACCTCGAGCTTTCGCGCAGCTCCGGCGTTTCTTGGCTTCTCATTTCCTGCTTCTTTGCACAGAATAATTAGGAGCCAAACTTAATTATTTCTAGGCTTTGGGTGATACAAGGGATATGTACATATAGTTCATCAAATCTATCTTCGAATATATGCAGATTGAATTGACAATGCACATGCTACGTACCATCTTTGCTTTCATCCTCAAATGACTCGTATGTCCCTCTAAGAATTGCGGTACCCATCCTACGGATAACATTGATGAAACATCAAGAAAATTAAACCATTAATCAACAGAAAATATATTCACTATTAATAACAGTCCATGCCTCAACACTTTTGTCAATAATGAAAATAATTTCATTACATTCGTTGAGCTAAGCAATGCAAGTAATCATTTTAACAAATTTCTTTAAAAAAAATTATTGATTTTCTACAAGCATCCGTAGATTTTGCAATCTGGACATCAAACTTCGATTTTTATAGTTATATTTCTTCACAATTGGTGGCACTTTAACTGAGATCTGATCAACTTTCTGGTTGAATATGACTTGATAGAGACATGATTATCACTTATGAATACCGCTATGAATATAATATTTAAACTCATGTCATTATTTTAATAATAATAAAATCTCTAGTGGAAAATTCATCAAACCGGAATGCATATTTGATGCGCAAGAGAAAAAAGGCACATACCCGAGCAATCTCAACAATTGAAGCTTCGAATGTTGAGTCACAGCCATTGGACCATACCTGTATTTATAAGTGCAAGGGTTGATGGATCCTCATGGCCAAGTTGGTCAACTCAGCTATGTGGGTTCCATGCATCATTGAAGACCCAATTCCCCTTGAGCTCATCCTGGTTTATAATATCAACTTCAGCTTCGTTACCATAATAGTTTTTGCCTACCGTAAGAATAACAGTCTGTTGAAAGCCATAAATTCTTAAAGGAATGAGCCTCGCAATAATTTATAATTATATGTTATTTAATTTTTTTTATGATCTAAAATAGACTATTATTCTCATAGTATATTAAAGATCATTACCGAATCATAATGCTTATATGACAATTCTTAATCTACCATGAGAATAACGACTTATTTTGAGCCACATAAAAATAATAAATAATTAGAAATGATTGTGGGTCCACTTTTTTCAAAGAAACTGAAATTTTGGGTTGGTTTGGGCTGTACCGGTTCTACCCTAGAAGTGGCATTGACAAATTTGGCACTTGGGTAGGATCAACCATTATAAGGCATAGAAGTTGAACCTATCAAAGCCAATTTCCAAATCTTTTACCCAGGCACCCGTGTGAACTGACCTAGAAGGGACCAGTTCCAAGGTTGAATCAGTCTGATTCCACACCCCTAATATTTATGACTTTTTATGATGGAGATTTAAGTGATTAATTATAAAAAGCAATACAAAAAAAAGTCTCGCAACATTATAAATGGTATCAATGCAAGAATTTCTAAGTTTAAATCTTTCCAAGTTTTAATTTGTCTTTCTTATTATATGTTTCCACTCTTAGTTTGAGGGTGAGGGCCTAACATCCTCGCCTAGATCTTAGTGAGGGTAGGAAAGCTCTTACCTATGGCTGTCAAGAGTCGTTGACCGTCGCTAGGGCCCTAGTGATCCTACTAGATGGAAATCCAATGAAGGAAAAAAGAAAGAAAAAAGGAAAACAAAAGAGAATTTATAAAATATGACAAAATTCATCAACATCAGCATCGATAATGTCATGTAGGATGGCTACCATCCACATCAGTGATTTCTAGCTAAAATTGGATGAAATGATTATAATGATAAATCATCAAAAAATTTATGACTAAATTGACAAAATTGAAAATTTTATTATTGAATTAGCCATCATGGAATAGATTTACGATTTTTTTGGTAATTTTCCCCATTTTATTACATGTTGCATTGGATGAATCGATATAATAATTATACTCTCAATGGTGTATTGTATTGCAAGTTGCAAAGTCAATTCTTTTTTAATTCTATATTATTTTATACGCATAATGATAGATGTTTACTGTATATATACCACATCACATGCCAGCGTGAAAGAGTCGATTTCATGTTTATAGACACATTTTATCTCATTCACCTAGAGTTAATTTTGCTACTTATTATTTAAGATGCTACTAAACAAATTTAACATTTACAATTTTGTAAATATTTCAAAAATACTTTCTCGTTCTCATCAAGTCAACTTTACAACCTATTATCGCGAGATTTTCCTCAAAACTCTACTTTTCTAGTTCTTGTAAAGTTAATTTTACTACTTGTTAATTTAGGTATTACTAAATATCTCATGTCAATATTTAATCAAATCTGGGTAAAATTCTTTCAAAATTATTTTCTTATTCTCATAAAGTCAATTTTACCATTTATTTTTAAAAAAATCTCTCATAACTACTTAAAAGTTTTAATTGGAAAAGAAAAGACTGAGAGGCTCCAAGAATTCCACGCCTAGCTCACTACTAGGCATATTTTTAAACTAAGCATGGAATTCTTGGAGCCTCTCAAGAATCTTAGGAGGCTTTGGCGACCCATAAGAGATAATAAACTGGTACATTTTCATTTATGTCAGAGGGACTGGAGCTTCCGTCCTTTTGTTTTTTAAAAGACCAAATGAGACTCTCAACTTCTTCTGCTGACAAACGAGGTTCACGTGAAGAGCTAGTACCAAAAGGATCTGAAAAAGGGCTAGGAAAAGGGTTCGACAATATCTTGGCATTGTCAATTATTTGCGAGATTTTGTTCCCCATATTTCTAAAACTCTTCGCCTGCATTTATGTGTGCGCAGGTTAACAAGTCTACATGCAATGTGGGTTCCATGTATTGATCTATTTCGGACAACATGCATTAAAAGGAGAAATTGACTTTGAAGACCCAGTTCCACATTTACTCCTCCCGATTTTATAAAATTGAAAATTCATGAATGAAATGAGGAATTAAATATTAGTCCCTCATTAAACATATATCATGCAATCCACACTTCGCAGGGTAATAATCATGAAAATTACTTATTTGGTAATAATGGAAGCAGCACAAGGACAATTGTAGCAATATGTCCTTGGTTCTCAAAATTTTGAAACTCCCGGAAAAAATAGCTTATCTTGGAGAGGAGATCTTCAAGAATGAACCCATCAACATATCATGCAATTAGATACAAATTACAAATCAACTAAATTTATTAACTGCTCAATCTCTCTTCAATTACCCAAAATGGAATCTTCCTCTAGGATACGCTCACACGTGTATCTCAATGAATACACAACATGGATAGCGACAACCCATCAATACTCTTCTTGAAGCTAAAGATACATATAGATAGTGAATAAAAAAAGGATTGTTACAAAATATTCAAAGGGGTTGATCATGTCATTTGACGAACCCAGTATCTCACAAAGAAAGATAGTGCATATGCCGTTCGTGTAAAGAAAAATTTACACAAACAGCCTCATCTGCCTTTAATTTACTCATAATATCCAATCAATGGTGCACAAAACCACCTGTGTAGAACTTTTTTGCATTACTAGTGTATGCTATACCCACTCTTTCACAATTGACATTTGTATACATAGATTCCCTTCTTTTAGAAAGTATATCGCTTTATTGATGGAAGCATATCATATAATACCATAGGCACAGGCACAAGCAGCGCAATGCCACAGTGCTAGTCCTATACTCAGAACCAGGGGCACGAAAACTATGTGCTCCACATACTTGAACCAGAAACATAAGCATATACTCCATACATCCATGCTTGAGACTAGAACTTGCTCTTCAGCATGAGCTCATGCTGAATAAACTTCGAGAAAACATCCATGGCGTCGCAAGGAAGCCCCATGGACACAACCAGATCGTCACTCCCCCTGCTGTGGGAAGCGACCAAGATGACGTTGTCGGGGACCGTCACCGGTGCCACCTGGAACGGCCTCCCAAACCCGAAATCTGTCTTGTAGAAAGTGAGCCGGCTCCACTTGCTGATTACGCAAGCGTTGTCCTCACAGTCGACCACGGCCCTGGTCAGCTCGACGTGGTCTATGGCCGACCTTATGTAATTCTCGGTGACGGATGCCAGCGCCGCGTGCACAACCCGGACGGGCAAACGAGAAGGGCTTGCAGGTCAGCTCGCCCGCGCTGCACTCGGCGCAGGACCTGGCGATGCCATTCCCAAAGTAGCCGCTTGGCAGGGGGGGGGTCGAACTTGGTGCGGCCGTCGACTGCAGTGAGAAGCTTGGTCGTCTCGTCAGGACCGATTCCGAGAGCTTCGGTTCACGAAATCCACTCCAGCGCCGATATGACTTCGAAGGCTGTCGGGACTGCGGAAGAGCCATTCTGGTTTGTGATTCTTGACGCTTTCTTGAGCTGAATGAGAGCGTGTGGCTTGAAGCAGAATGATCTGTGAACGAGGGGCTTGGTTCCGGGGTCGACTGTGCGTCTGGGCCGCCGGTCTCTCGGAGCATACAGGTGGTGGGGGAAATCGATGTTCAGAGGTTGCCGCGGGCGCAACACCGACTGATCGAGAAAGGGAAGAACCGATGGTGGCTTGCCTCGAGCCAGGTCGGCCCAGCAAGCTACGAAGTCCATGAGGGCTTCCCATCGACGAGGACATGGTTCATGACTACGCCGATGACGATCCCTCCACACTTTAACGTCGTCACCTGGATTATGTGACGAACTCTAAGTGAATGTCTACCGTACTAGACTAAATAAGACCGTCGGATCTAGTGAAACCCATTATCTTCCGTGGTTTTTACCTGCACCGTCAGCAAAGGATCTTCCAATATGGTCGGGGCTCCGTCGCTGTGCCTCACCAGCTTTCACAGTATGGCGGGATCGATGGCGCTGATATCACCCAGTGCTCCAATGCCGTCCTCTGACGTTGCTTCCACGAACGGGATGCCTTCTAAAAATTCACGCAATTAAAATCTAAAAATTCATCAAATTAGTATAATTAAGCTCCCCAGTGTTCTCAGTCCTATTTGATTAAAGAAAATGCCGATATGGGGTTTTTATTACATTCTTAAGACATGTGAAGCCGATGTTGCATACACCAAGAGACTAGGGGTGAGCGGTTTCAAGTTCCTTACAGGTTCCGCTTGGAACCTAGAACCTACCCTCGGGTACAGGTTCCTCAGTTTTTGGAACCTGGAACATACCCGTCAAAATCTGGAACCTAGAACCTACCCTCTTACAGGTTCCGGTTCCGGTTCTAGGGTCCAACAGGTTCTTTTTTTTTTTTTTTCATTTAAGTGGAATCGGTTCCGGTTCTGAAAAAAGAAGAACCGGGAACCAGAACCTCCTTCCCTAGAACCGGGAACCGTGATCATCCCTTTCAACATAGTTTTTATAATGATAACGACACAATTTCTATGAAGATCTCCCTAAATCATAAAACAATTATGTCATCATATTGCAAAGCAAGAGGTACAGCACAAGTTTCACAAATTAAAGAACAAAATTATCTACAAAATGAGGGACTTACATCATTAATGACTAAAAGAAAATCATGATTTTCCTTAAATCTCACAAGCTCATCCATTTGGTGCAAAGTCTCCATACATGCTAAACAAATTGTAGAGGAAGAAAATAAAGATCACCCCGGTTTAAAATTTAAATTACTATCCACTGAACTAAAATAATTATTAGAAAGTCTTACCACGTATCTTCATTTCGCTTTAATTGGTAAACTCTATTAACTGGTGATCTTCTCACTAAGACCATCCATATCTTTAAAAAAGAAGAAGCGAGAGATTAAATAAAGCATTCATATATAAGGATTTACAACATATAAAACTAGAAATATCACTTACCCAACTCAAATTTTTTTGCATTCTCAATGCACTCTTCGACATTAATAGGTACACGAACGGCTCTCAACCAATCTTGAGTGCAAATCAAAGCTTCTACTACTTTGGGAGTCAAAGAACTTCGAAAGCCATCAAGTACACGACTCGAAGTACTGAAAGTCGACTCCGAAGCAACAGTAGTTACGGGAATAGACAAAACATCTCGAGCCATCAAAGATAGGATTTTATATTTTGAACCATTAGTCTTCCACCACATCAAAATGTTGAGATCAATAACTTTTTCAGTTTTATCTTCAAGATATTCATCAAGCTCAGATTTATTTATATCACACAATTGTTGGCTCGAGTTCATAAAGGTTTTCCGCCATGCTTGGGCGTTATACTTCCTTTTGTTAGCTCCATTGCCACCGGCATGGGCGTTCGAACCACTGCTACTAGCACTCCAATTTTGGACACCAAAATTTTGATCACTTGAATCAAAAGAAGATTGCTTATAAAATTCAAACAAACGCTCCAATGCGTTCTTCACCTTATGATGCATGTCATTAACTTTTGATTCATCGTCATAAATTTGTCCATACAAAAATTTCACATAATTCAACTTGGCTCTAGGATCCAATACAACCGCAATCAACACCATCATATTCATTTTGTCTAAGCTCTCATAATATTTGTCGAATTTTTCCTTCATTTTCAAACCCATAGCTTGAAGTTTAGGATCCGAATCATCCGCCGTATCTTTCAAATAATTATACAAAAGAGCTATCCCCTCAAAATAATCATTGGAAGTTATATATGAACTTCCCGACATTTGATTTGTAGCATCATAGAACAACTTTAGAAATTCTGAAAGAGTAACAGCATTTTCCCAATCATCATCTTGAGGAATATCATGGTTAAGCTCACTTACAAAAAATAAATCATATTCTTCCAATCTTTCGAAAGTTTTCCTGAACTTTACAGCAGTGTCTAACATAAGATAAGTAGAATTCCATCTAGTGGCTACGTCAAGAATAACTAAACCCTTGTAAGTGATATTTTCAGTCTCAATACAAGATTGAAATGCTTTGGCTCTTAAGGGAAAACTTTTCACATACTTAACCACATTGCGGATACGTGAGATAGAGTCACGTACCATACTCAAGCCATCTCTCACAATCAAGTTCAATATATGAGCTGTGCACCTCATATGCAAAACACTACCATCTAATATCGCCACCCTTTCTTTTAAAAGCTTTTCCCTCAAATGACCAATTGCAACATCATTGGAGCTAGCATTGTCAACAGTAATTGTTGACACTTTTTTTATTATTCCCCACTCATTAATGCACTTCTCTATCATTTTTCCAATCTCCTTACCTCTATAATTATGCATCACTACAAAATTGATGATTCTTTTATGCAATTTCCAATCATCATCAATAAATGTGCAGTGAGACACAAATAATTCATGTTTTGAATAGAAGTCCAGGTATCGGTTGTAAGTGCAATCCTAAACTTAATCTTACCAAAGTAAGTATTCAAACAAGCTTTTTCGCAGAAATATAGGTTCATGCAATCTTTAGCCACAATAAAACGTGATAAATGCTTGAAGAGAGGTTGTAACTCAGAGACAAACTCACAAAATCCAACATGCTCCACCAAAGAAAAATGTTGTTCATCAATAATGATGAACCGGGCAAGCATTTCCCTGCAACGTTCTTGATTAAATGACCATGTTGATAAGACATTACCGGTGCTGGATTCTCCTCATGCCTTGCTAGCCCCACTTATATTACGTGGTACAAATAATTTCTACCTCTTCTCTATATTACGAGGAAACTTCTTACATATTGTTAAGTGCTTTCTCATGGCGGAAGTATCATTAGAAACACGGTACTTTAACAAAGACCCACAATGAATGCACTTCACCTGATGTGGGTTTCCATCCTTATCTTTGATTTTCGTATAATGATTCCAACACTCAGATATATATTTCTTATCATGACAAGGAAGAGAAGAACCAAGTACCTTGTCTATCCCACTCATGTTTGGGGATGGATCTTGTTCTTGTTCATTTTCATCGCCCGACATTTCCATTTCTATAATAGGAGTCATCTTCTCATAGTCATATCCCTCCTCCTCTATTGACATGTTAAGTTGATAAGTCCAACAAACAACACTGTCAAGCAACCATTTAATCATCTCAATAATCAGAAATAAGGTCACACAATGACAATTTGACATAATCTAAGCTAGCTAAAGTAAAACAGATTAAAAAAAATTTACCTAGTAAGCAAAAACCGTTCTCTAGTCCCTTTCTAGATCAATTTCAGGTTTTGCCGTTAAGAACCTCAAAGAAAGCCAACTTGGCAAATGAAGCATGCCATGCCTGCAAGAAAAATGAAGCATGTTTAAAATAGTCGGCGAAATCAAAACTTGAATGATTCCATGACCTAACAAACCCCTTAAACCACCCCAAAAAGAAAAAAAGGAAAATTTTTCTTAATTTGTCATCATTAGGCTTGGTTTACAGCTCAATTGCAACATCATTAAGCTTGGTTTACAGCTCATCTCCATTTAAGGCAAAAAAGGAGAGAGTATTTATTCCGTTTTACCATTGCTCATCTACATTCAGTCACTTGTGATCATCTTTGTTAGGCCCACTTACATTACGTGGTATTAAAAAAAAAAATACCTATCCAAAACAAAACCTAACCAAGGGTTCAAGAATACAAAACTAGAAAAAGGAAAATCTTTTACACATTTGAACTCACTCTCTAAAAAGGCAGCCGTTAGTAGGAGAGATGCTTAAGCTCTAGACCGGAGAACCACATTGACACCCTGCAGCTGATGAATTCCAATGATAGTGGTCTCCAAAAATGAAGAGAAGTCATGGAAAGCTGCTGATGATGGTCACTAAAAAGGAGCTAATTCGTAGGAGCGAGATGCTTCCAAGAAAGAAGGGCTAAGATCATAATGTCAAATGATGACAGCAGCTATGAGAACTAGAAAGCTGTGGATGGAAGCAACTTTAGCTGAATATACTAGGCAATTTGCCTGGTGATCAAGGAGAAATATTCAGAGGATGTCTATTGCTGATTACTGCTAACCATAACCTTTTTGCATAAAGCAGAAAGGAACGCCATTCACGGTCTCAACTAAACACGCCCCTGAGCTTCTTGTCTAGACACACATTATATCAATTCCGCTAGTTCTAAAGAAACCATTTCCAATTGAACAAATCTGACAAGCCAAAGGGCCAATACAGACAACCAAAAATTATCTAAGCGTGTCCTAGACGGAGATACAAAAGGTGTCCACCTCTCTCTGCCCCAGACTGAACCACAAACTGCAAACCATATCCAAAACACAAAAACCCACTATTTTGCCTATTAACCAAACCCATCAATCTGGCCAATGCTACTGCCTCACAAGATTGGATTTTGAATGAATCTCAATTCTTTTATCTTCTTAACCCAACAATGATCAGAAAGCATATTCATTGATATCCCAGAAAGCATTCGATCAGAAGCATGTTCAATGACCAAGGCAGAGACCAAAACAACAGAGCTAGTCAAAGCTAAAGCAAAATGATTCATAAGAGAGGTCATTCAAAGAAGCTAAATATCAGCAACCAAAATTCCACAATTCGGAGCCGCAATCAACACCAAAAATACTGAGTACCGCAAAAATGGAAGCCCCATCAGCTAAATTTAGTCTGATCTTATGACTACACATTCCATATGATCAAACTCTCCATCTCTCTATCAATCTCAATCACCGCCGGCCTTCTGGTAAACATAGGTGAGGCTGCACTTACTTAAGTAGAGGCGGGCGAGCAGAGCCGCGGGGGAGTGGCGAGCAAATGAGCGGAGCCGCGGGCGAGCGGCAAGTAGACAAGCGGAGCTGCGGGCGGGCGGCGGGCAGGCGGGCGGAGTCGCGGGCGAGGGGCGGAGTCAAGGGCGGGTAGAGCTACGGGCGGGCAGCGGGCGGAGCTGCGGGCAAGTGGAGTCGAGGGCGGGCAGAGCTGCGGGCGGGCGGAGTCACGGGCTAGGGGCGAAGCTGCGGGTGGGCGGAGTTGCGGGTGGGCGGAGCTGCGGGCGGGCGGAGTCGCGGGCGGGGGGCGGAGCTGCGGGCAGGCAGCGAGCAGAGCGACGGACGAGCAGCGGGCGGCGAGCAGAGTGGCAAACGAGTGGCCACGAGCGGCGGGCGACAGTCGAGGGTTCAAGGAAGTAGGAAAAATTGAAGAAGTCAGGCGTGCCGCGTGAGACTGGGGAGAGAGGGAAGAGAGACTTGACCTAAGAATTAGAAAGGGGGAAAAATTAGGGTTAGAATTAGGGATTTTTTTGGGAAAGACTAAGGGAGAGGTGTAGACCGGTTCCAGTTTCGGTTCCTAGTTCCGGGAAGTGAGGAACTGGGAACCGGAACCGGTCTCTCTAGAACCGGGAACCGAACCGGACCCTCCGGTTCGGTTCCCGGTTCTACTCGGGAACCGCGCTCACCCCTACAAGAGACACATTAGAAAAGAAATATATATCTAAATAAAAAAAGGAATAAAAAGTTAGAAAAATAATAAAAAAAAGAATATGAAAAACAAACTAATAACCTTCTTCATATTAGACCCCAAAAAAAAAAATCCTTCTTCATGAAGCTTACATCACCCTTTATGAAATTTTATAGAATCACTACTAAATATTTTAAAAGCATAAGCTTTTAAGTTTGACCTTCTAACATGGTAACGGAATTTGTGCTATCTCTTTCGATTTTGTACGTCCACCTCCATCAGTCAAATTCTACATGATGTGGTAAAAAATTTCATTTGATGAAAAGGGATGTTGAAGGGACACTGAGTCCTATGTACCCCAATCTAATATGAGATTTCGTAAGATTATTGAAAACTAATCTAAAAATATAAACTTTTGAATTGGACTTTCTGACAATCTTCTTAGAGCTTGGCCATGGCCACTCAAGCTTAGTCAAGTTCCTCATCATAGCCTCTCAAGCTTCTTAGAGCTTCGGCCATGGCTGTGGCATCTTTTTCGAGTTCCCAAACATAACCGTTTCAACTTCTTCTAAACATCAACAAGCAAACCAAAAAAAAACACTTAAAATAGGAAATCGAATCAAATCAATTAAACACGAAGCATTGAGAAAAAGGCCTCAATCTCCTCTGGCACTTTTGATGCCGTGAGCCTGAACTTCCAACAGAAGCAGAATTACACTCTGTACATCTATTTCGAAGAAGCTCTAGTGGCTATGGCTAAGCTTGATGAAGTTCGAAGAAGCTCCAATGGCCATGGCCGCAAACTCAACAAAGCTTGAATAAAATAATACCATCCGTGTGATGTAAGTTCGACCACGAAGATAGCCAGTAAGTTTTTATTAATCCTTTTTCCTTCTTTTTAAAATTTTTTTAACCTTTTTTAATTAAAATTCTTTTTTTACTGTGGGGTTTGGTAGATCAGTCATAAAAATTTTAGTATTTTTAATGCAATTATCAAAAAAGAAAAGAATAGATCAGGCATAGAAGGCTCGGCTTAAAAAACCAAAAGCGTCATGATCACAACTTGCCGCTCACATATATTTTCATCATCAATTTTCATTATTTGGGGAGACTTCTTTCTTGGCAATGTGTAAGAAGCATTAGTCCATATGTGCATAATCACAAATTGGGTGGAATCAAGAACTCCATTGTCCAGAATTAGAAAAAAAATCAGCTTTGTCATCTCAGATTAGTGGATTGATTAAGAGACATGAATCTGATCAATTAAGGCCTGTATGGCAACACTTCTGTTCTTGGGAACAGATTCTAATAAGAAATGATTTTTTTATTTATTTTGCTCCCAAGAACAATTTCTGAATATTTAAAGTGTTTGATAAACTGTTTAAAATTTTTACTCTGCGAACAAAAATGCATTTGGTAAAAATTTCTGATCTTTTGATTCTTTTAATTTTTAATACTTTTTATTATAATTTTCTTTTTCTTTTTCTTTTTTCTCCCCTTCTTCCTCTTGGCTGCCACCGGCAAGTGGTCGGGTGAGGTCTGGCGGGCTTGCTGGAGCCTCGCCCGGCCACCGACGAGGCTCGGCCTCACAGATTTGGGCGAGGCTCCAGCAAGCCCGCTGGACCTCGCCGCTGCCTCGCTCGGCCACTCGTCAGCAGCGGCGATGGGGCAGCGATGGGGTGGGAGGAGAAAAAGGAAGAAGAAGAAAGGGAAAGGAAAAAAAGAAAAAGAAAAAAGAGAGAAAAAAAACTGATTCTCAAAATTGTTCCTAGGAGCGAAAAGCAACTTTTTTTTTTATTCTAGATTCTACTCCAAACCTATTCCGGAGAACAAATTTGTTCTTGAGAAAAAAAATTAACCAAATGCATTTCTATTTCAAATTCGCTCTCGGGAACAAAAGAACAGAATCAGTTGTTCCCGAGAACAGAATCAAGTTTTACCATGCAAGCCCTTAGTTCACAAAAGGAAGAGCTTCAAATGCTTGATGAATTCCTTAAGCTTCTCTAAGTTCATCACATGCTCTTCATTCTTGATCACCACCAGTTCAGCACCATCTATCGCGACCTAAATTTTTTCTCGTCCCAAGGGGGAAAGAAAATGTCTAAATAGGTTTAGGGGTATTGTTAATTTCAAACCGACGACCCTTCATTAACTCGAGCTCTCTCAAGCCTATACCCCGCGTAGCGTTGGATATTCATAAAAGTTTTCAAATAAGGAGTCACCACTAGCCTATTGGAGTCGGCTAGAAACCAAGCGAGGCATGGGAGCGTGCCTCACTTTCTACACAACTAGAGAGTCTAGGGTCAAGGACTTGATTACGCTAATTATACGACTAATACCCTTTCAGTATCTAACTTAATTGTGTGCTAATAAGGCCATGACAACCTATTCGAGAAATCTAATATTTATCCTAACCATTCTAAAGTAAGGAAATAACATCCCAAATATCATCACAAATTAGGGCACAGGAATATCCTAATATTATCCCTAAAAAAACAAAGAAAAATATAACGTAGACCAAGAAAAACCTATTGTAGAGCCCAAAAGGCTTATTCAATTTTGGTCTTTTTTCTTCTTCTTTTTAAGGGTTTTCTAAAAAAATTTGCAATTTTTCTGAATTTTTATGAAATTTTTAAAATTTTAAAATTTTTAAAATTTGTAAAATTTTTAAAATTTTCGACTTTTTCGAAATTAAACAAAAAAAATTTTCAAGATTTTTGATATATATTTTTTGACTTTTCTGAATTTAAAAAAACATTTATTAATGTTTTTTTTGGAATTCTCTAATTTTCTAATTTTTTTAAATTTTAAAATATTTCGGATTTTTTTGTAATTGGAACAATATTTTTAAAATTTATATATCCTTTTAGGAAAATTTCAAAAAAGGACCTGAAATAAGCATATTTTCTCAAATAATGACTCAAAGTAGCCGTTGTCTCAAATGAGAATCCCAAATAGTTAAACAAGTGTCAAATAAAGACCTCAAATCGCCGGCTAGTCAAATATTCGCTGGCCGGCAAGCATGTGGCAATTTCAGTGGCCGGAGTAAGGCAATTTTGTCAAAAAAATATTGATAGAAATTAACAAACCCTAAAAACAAAACCCCCAAACCCTTCTTCACATTCTTCTTCTTCTACACTTCATCTTCTAGGTTCCATGTCCCCTCTTGCTCGGAGAATCCAAAATCTTTGTTCTTGACTTTCTAAGTTCCAAACAAACGTGTTGGCACCCCTTTGGCTCTCTCTGTCTCTCTGTCTCCGTGGAAGTGGATTTGAATTGTGCCCGAGATATGGGTCCTCGACATCAAGATGTTCTCCGTCTCTCGGTTGGGAAAAGCTAATGAAGAATTGAGGCTCTCATGTTATATACGAGTGTCTGAATAATAAAGATGTGGCTTTACTCTAGATTTGTCTTCTTCGTTGAAAAGAAATGAAGACAAAAAAGAAAGGAAGAAAATTTGAAAAAATGAAGGTAGGGGTTTTTTGTTGTGCTTCGATTTGTGCTCCATTAACAGAAAATTTGAGTGCTCCAAGCGAGAGAGGATAGAGAACGGAGAAGATGAAGAGCATAAGAATAAACACATGAGAATGTGAAAAGTTTGGGGGCTTTGTTTTTAGGGTTTGATAATTTCTACCAATATTTTTTTGACAAAATTGCCCTTATTTCGGCCACTGGAAATGCCACACACTTGCCAGCTGGTGAACATTTGGTTAGCCGGCAATTTGAGATCATTATTTGAGACTGTTTTAGCCACTTCGGGTTCTAATTTGAGACAACAGTCCTTTGGGTCCTTTTATGAGAAAATAAGCTCACTTTGGGTCCTTTTTTGAAATTTTCCCTATCTTTTTTTAAAAAGAAACTTTCAAGACTTTTCCGAATTAATAATAATAATAATAATAACAATAATAATAATAATAATAATTTTAAAGGATTTTCGAAATTTTTAAGGTTTTTAAAGGTTTTTAATGTTTAATGAATTTTTTTGGATTTTTTATTAAAAAAAAGATTCACCGACCTGGACCCTATCGGTCCGGGCTGGACTAGCGATCGGGTTGGCCGAACGGCCCGGTCGAAATTTTTTTTTTAAATGGCCCATTAAAAACAAAAATTAAAACAGCCCACTTCTATTTCTATTTTCAGCCCAATTATCTTCGGCCCACATCAAACAATCGGCCCGAATTCAGACTAGGCCCACTCGAAACTTCTAGCCCGGCCCCCTCTCCCTTTTACATTTTCGGCCTCCTCCATTTTTTTTTTTTTTTTTTTATGGTTTTCCTTATTCTTTCTCTTTTTTTTTTTTAATCCTTCTTTTGTCTTCTTCTTTTGTCTTTCTTTATGCATGCCCGACGCTTCTTTCCCTGCGTTTCTTCCTGCAACTCCTCCCGTCCGACGATTTCCTCCACCGAACCGGCGCCAACGAAAGTTATCTCTGGCGAAGGCTCACCGGTGCTTGGACCACCATCGCCACCATTAATCATCACACAACCTCTCTGCTCTACCCTACTACTCCTCACCGCTGCCACCATCATATCTGCTATTATCTGGATATGGCAATGGACCTATGATCCGTCCCCCAACCTTCGCGTAGATGGCAACAAAGCGATATGGGATATGATCAGCCGGTGATCCTACATCTATCCATAGTGTAGCGTGGTACTTTGCAAATATCACGGCAAGAAAAGCGAGATTGGTGAACTCCTCTAGGTGGCCCTCAAACCACCAACATCTCTAAACATTACGATCACAACTCCAAGAATTTATACAAGGACGACATCAGGATCCCATGCAAAAGGCAACTGAAAGTTCTAGGGGAATTCGGACTTTGAATGGAACGAAAATTTTTGACTGAAAACACCCTCAATGATCAAGAACTAACTTGTACTGCACAGAACGAATTAGAAGGCCCTTTAAACAAAGTCAGAATCTGAGACTAAATCGGATGGACTTCGTTCAGGCATTTTGTCGAACGGGTAGAGTGCACTGCTGAAATGTGGAGGGTTCGGCCCAACCCGATCCGAGCTTTCGTCGGAATCCACAACGCACGATGTACAGGAACCACAGACACAAATACAGGATCGGCGTGGGTCGGAGTTCATGCGAGCCGGACGGCCGCAAGCTCCAGCCCAGCGCGTCCGAAACAGAATATGGGGAAAACCGAACCTACCTGTTCAACTTGAGGATGAAGTCGGGAATGTCGCCGGATGGGCTCGTGCGCGGTCGACCCCCCCTCTCTCCCACTCTCGGTCGCTGGGTTCGCTGTGCAGCGGCTTGGCTCGGTGGTCGACGGCGAGGTGGTACTCGATGGGGAGGTGGTAACTCTTGCAGTGGCTCGGATCTCATCAACTCTGGACTCGTGGTGTGGGATGACCAGTGGTGCTGTCTCTTGAAACAAGTTGTGGCTGCACAGAAAACCACCGGGATCGCTGGATTCGCCGAGATTCGCTGAACAGAGACCGGAGAAAGTTGTGGTCTGATCTGGTGCGCTGGGTAAGGTCGCTCACTGGACAAACACCAAAGTGTGGAGGATCGCTGGAGGTGACCGAGAAGCTCCTAGGGGCCTGTCTTTGGCCGCGAACGGCAATGGAATAGAGGATCGAGGTCTTGGCGGCAGTGTCGCAGGCGGCCGGCGTTCGCGAAGAAGAAGCTTAAAACTAATCTCTCGATTCTGTGATTTCAACTTTCGGCTGGGAGATCTCTTTCCAAGTATATAGAGCTAAACAAGCGATTTTTGTTCCACTATACTACAGCAACAATTAGGACTTGCGAGTACAGAAAGAAAAACTGAAAACATATGGAGGTTTTAAAGAATATCAGGTCAGTTTCACTCCATTGTTTACCACCACACCTGAAGCCACCACAACTGATGGACGGGACTGCAACGACGATGCCAAGAACTGTCAACTTCATTTTCTTGTTCTGCAGCCACATCTTCCTTCTCGTTCGGGTCGCCTGCTGCCTGAAATCTTGCGCCTGGTTTGAAGCGTGGACAGCTGTTGAGCCAACGACGAGGCTTCGTGAAGGTTGCTGGGTAATCGCTGGATGAGTGGGAGGTCTGTTGAGGACTGCACTGGACTTCACGCCAAGGCTACGGGACGCGATGGTCTCACCAGGAAGGCTGTGATGCGATGATATGAGCTTGCTGGTTTTGCAGCAGGAACACCGGGTTGGATCGCAGGAGCGCCGAACAAGAGAGGGCAGAGCCAAAACGTGACGGAGCACGACAACACAACTAGGGAATTCGTGACTCGTGCTCTCTTCTCTGATTCTCTCCTGCCCAGACCCCCCTCGTTTTCCTTCGGTCATTTCTTCCTCCGAAACCCAGAAAACCTTTTCTCTGGCTTCTTCTCTTGCGTTTTTTCTTCGGCCCCCTAGTTCAAAATCCTCCCCAGAAAACCCAGAAAATGGGAAGAAGAAGATCCCCTCACTTTCAGCCCAGGCTCTCTTGCCATCGTTTTCTTTTTCCTCTCCGAACAACCGCTCCCCTGCTCACCCATCCCCTCTTCCCTCTCCATAACAGAAAACATCTCTTCCCCCTCTCTCCGCGTGACAGCGCAGCAAGGGAAGTCCCTTGCTGGCGTCACGCGGATGACGTCACGCCCGAGGGTGGCCGAACGACGTCGCCCCTTCCCCTTCCCCTTCCCCCTCCCTGCGTGCTGCTGCTGCGTTTCCGCTTGTTGCTCCCCGTGTGCGTGTGTATGGAGAATGAAGGAAAAAAAATGGGCTGAAACAGTGATGGGCTGGGCTAAAGAAAATAAGAGGGAGATGGGCTAGGAAAGAAAAAGAGTGGGCTGGGCTGAGCCAGCCCACCCGAACTTTTTTTTTTCGAATTTTTTTTTCAAAATTTTTTATCTTTTCTATAAATTAATATATATTTATATATGCAAAATGAATGGAGATTTAAAACATGTAAACAAAAATTCGGATATCAACACTATCTCCAATGTGCCTAAGAGACAATAAACTGGTACATTTTCATTTATGTCAAAAGGACTGGAGCTTCCGTCCTTTTGTTTTTTGAAAGACCAAATGAGGCTCTCAACTTCTTCTGCTGACAAATGAGGTTCACGTGAAGAGCTAGCATCGAAAGGATCTGAATAAGGGCCAGGAAAAGGGTTCAACAATTTCTTGCCATTGCTAATTATCTGCGAGATTTTGTTTCCCATATTTCTAAAACTCTTCGACCACTCCAAAGAATGCCCAAGAAAAATGCCCCCCACGAGGACAAAAACAAACCCAAGCTATTGCTCAGCTTAAACACATTTAATATGCAATAATCACTTTAGTATAACTTGAAATGTAAAAAGAAGCAAAAGAAATAATTGTGGAATTTTTGTATATTTCGATGTGTGTAGAAGAACGGAATATACTATAGGCTTTATTAAATAACTATCTAAGATAACAGAGCAATCAAGGATATGCACAATCCAAATGAAATATAAGCATAATCTTGAGAAATCCAAACAATCAAGTGAGTGAAAAAAGTTATAACATGCAAACAAACGACATACAAAATTTATAGCACTTGCGCTATTATTTACCTTTAGATTAAATGTGCATATCAAACTCAGAAAAGAGGAAGGAACTCACCTGCAAGGACAGTTGAGTAAAACAATTGGAGCATGCCGCATTTATGCGTGCGCGGGTTGACAGGTCTACATGCAATGTAGGTTCCATGTATTGATCTATTTGAGATAACATGCATTAAAAGGAGGAATTGACTTTGAAGACCTAGTTCCACTTGTACTCCTCCCGGTTTTAGAAAGTTGAAAATTCATGAATGAATTGAGGAATTAAATATTAGTCCCTCATTAAACATATATAATGCAGTTCACGCTTTGCAGGGTAATAATCATGAAAATTACTTATTTGGTAATAATGGAAGCAGCACAAGGACAATTGTAGCCATATCTCCTTGGTTCTCAAAATTTTGAAACTCCTGGAAAGAATAGCTTATCTTGGAGAGGAGATCTTCAAGAATATGAACCCATCGACATATTATGCAATTAGATACAAATTACAAATCAACTAAATTTATTAACTGCTCAATCTTCTTCAATTACCCAAAATGGAATATTCCTCTAGGATATGCTCACGCGTGTATCTCAATGATACACATGGATAGTGACAACCCATCAATACTGTCACGCCCCGACCCTCGAGCATGTGGCAACCCCTGTTCACTTGCGGTCATTTGATTTGCGACTCCCCAGGATCCGTCGCCGACCGTTATTTTTATCTTTTGATTAAACGCATGCGGAAGCGAAACACAATCCCCGGTCAATCATAAAATCAGGGATAGCAGGAAAACCCAATAAGAACACATTCAAAATTACTGCTTTATTTATCTACTGATTAACCCTAAGAAGTTTACGAGTACAAGCCCTTACCACGGGCATCTTCCTAACGAGCCAATGAGACCAACATGCCAGGGTTAATCTACTCCCTTCAAAGACGGCCATGAGTCGTAACACTTGTCGATCCTCCATCCTACGGCCCTGAAAAATGTTAACCACGACGGGTTGAGATAAACTCAGCAAGTCAAAGTCCTAAGCCCCGGTTAGGAACTTCGCTCGCCTTGGGAGCAATCTAACCATGCAACCTAGTTCCGGCAAACAACACATACCGCACCTCAAGCAGTATTATCATATGACAGTTCAATAAGCAGATGCAAACACAGGCGACCCTACCTGGCCTTGACACACGCAACCTGCAGAAACTGTCATTTCAATCATCACGACATTAAGAGCATGCGAATAATCAGAGCATCTCACACAATTTTCTCATGTCTCACACCCACACATGCTCCGATTATTAACGCCCCCTCCTGGGCCAACGGCACAACCTTATGGTTGGCGGTTCCTGGCTAAACCAGCTTCATCCTCTTTACCTCGAGGCACGGCGACGTCAAGGGCTCACTCCCAAGACGGCATTCCCGAAGGAGCACAAGACCTGCCCACTACCGCAGTCCCGCTACTGACAGAGGCCCGGGACCCGCCCCCATACCGCGGTCCCACATAGAACCCCTCCCTGTCAGGCATCCGACCGAAGTCAGGCGACCCACTGGCCACGGCACAACCCCATAGGGATTGGCGGTCTTCCGGCAACGCCGGGTTCCCTCATTTAATGTGTTCATGCAACACATCATCAAACAATCCATTTATATCTTTGCTTTGTCGTGAATGCAACATCGCTCATGCTCATGCGACATGCCAATAACCCATGCAATATGTCATACGATCTCACTCGACAATTTCCAAAATTCAATTTCCAATCAGCATTCAATCATGCCCATTCCCTAACTCTTGGGAACAACCGATAATTCAAGTCACAGTCTGTCAATCAATTTCGACCAATCAACCTCACGATACTTGCACACTTTTCCAAATAATCACGTATATTTAATAATAAATAAATACGTGTCCTCACGACGACGCCAATCAATTATTTCCAACAATATTCAGTTATCCCAAATAAGTATAAATTATAATTATACTTAAAGATACTCATTTAAGAAACATATAATACTATAGTCGATTTTTCCGATAAAATAATTCAAGTCCCACAAAATATTTATAATTATTTTTCAATCCCATAATTAATTATCCAACCCAAATAATTCCATTTAGTAAAACCATTCTTCAATAAACCAATGTCATTTAATAAAATAGTATATAAATACTATTGACCTTGGAAAAATAGACCATAGCAATTTTCCCCCAAAATTACTCAATTAAAACCATTTCCAATAAATAATCACCAATTGAAACCATTTCCAATAAATAATCACAATTCAAACCATTTCCAATAAATCTCCAATTAATTATTTTCTCCAAAAATAATTAATTTTCAGCAATGAATAGTAATAACAATATTACTATTAATAATTCGAAATTATAAATTAATTTAATTAATAATTCCGAAAATAATAAATAATTATTATTATTCCAAAAATAATAATAATAATATTTATTAATACTAACCATGATCAACACTAAGCAAGCTTAATCAATAATATTAAAACACTAACAATCATCATCCAAAACACTAATCGATAATTAAACTAATCAAATTACTCCTAAGCAAGATTAGCCCCTAAATAAGGATTAGGAAATCGACTCACGGTTTAGCGATTCCAACGACACGAGCGCGATGGCGGCGACGAGGGGAACGCTCAGGAACTTCCGGCGCGTCGGGACGAGGCGGCCCGGGACCGGGTCTCGGCCGAGGGCGGCTGTCCATTCGGCGACAAGCTGAGAAACAAAGGGACCAGCGGCACGAGGCTAGCTGCTAGGCGGCCCAGCGACTCCGGACGGCGGCTAGCAGCTCCGGCGACCAGGCGGACGGCTCCGGCGAAGGGAAAACAGAAGCTGGACAGAACCGAGAGAGGGAAAGGAGGGGCGGTGCAACTGGTTTCAAGGGGGGGAACAGCAGGCTAGGGTGGCTCCGGTGCGGCGGTGACGGGTGGTCGCTGGTCTCGCCGGCGGAGAAGCAGATCAGCAGCAGCAGCTTCGGCCGGAGAAGACAGCAGAAAGAAGAAGGAGAAGAAGAAGTTGCAGGGGAGAGGGGAGCGTCGATCGTGCATGGGGGGGGAAGGGGAGGAGAGAGAGAGAGAGAGACACGCCCACATGGGCTGTCAGGCAAGTGGGGGAGGAGAGAGAAAAGAAGATAAGACCAGTCAAAGATAAGAGAAGAAAAGAGGGGATAAGATGGGCAAGTGGGAGGAAGGGCTGTCGACAAGGAGAAAATATTAGGTAGGTGAGATATAACACGTAGGTGATGCAGCTCACCACTCAGAGAAAGACACGTGGCGTCCACGTCCGCGGTGGGGCCGAACCCCTCTCTCCTCTCTCCTCTGCCGAACCGTACGTCTGCTTTATCCTCTGTCTCCTCTCTCCTCTCTGCTCTGTCCTCTCTCCTCTGCAAAGGGGAGAGAGAAGCCCGACCTCTGCTCCGGCAAGGGAACCCAACGGCCCGACCTCTACTCCGGCGGGAGGGAACCCGACGGCGGGGCATTCGGGCACTCCTCGCCTCCGCCTCCCCGAGCCCTGCCCCTCCGCCTCCCTGAGCCCCGCCCAGACGAGAAAGAGTTTTAGACACGGGGGGCTTGGTGGAGGCGGTCTTGGAGGAGGATATGGCGGTGGTGGGGGCTTAGGGGGTGGAGGTGGACTCGGAGGTGGGGCTGGCGGGGGTGCTGGAGGGGGCTTTGGTGGTGGGGGCGGTCTAGGAGGTGGTGGCAGTTTAGGAGGTGGGGCTGGTGGAGGTGCTGGAGCCGGAGGTGGTTTCGGTGGTGGAGTGGGTGGAGGAGGAGGACTCGGAGGAGGAGCTGGAGGAGGCAGCGGCTTTGGCGGTGGAGCTGGCGGAGCCCTAGGGGAAGGCGCTGGTGGTAGTGCAGGAGGAGGCTTCGGTGGTAGTGCGGGAGGTGGTGGAGGTCTTGGCGGTGGCGCGGGTAGCGGAGGTGGATTCGGTGCTGGTGGAGGATTAGGTGGAGGAGCGGGCAGCGGCATCGGCGGAAGAGGTGGCCTCGGCGGTGGTGGTGGAGCCGGATTAGGAGGGGAGTGCCCGAGTGCCGCCGTCGCGTTCCCCCCCTTCGCCGGAGGAGAGGTCTCCCCTTTGCAGAGGAGAGAGAGGACAGAGCAGAGAGGAGACAGAGGAGAGAGGAGATGTACGGTTCGGCAGAGGAGACAGAGGAGAGAGGAGAGAGGGGTTCGGCCCCACCGCGGACGTGGACGCCACGTGTCTTTCTTTGAGTGGTGAGCTGCATCACTTACGTGTTATATCTCACCTACCCAATATTTTCTCGTCGACAAGAGGGGGGGGGGGGAACGTGAGGAGAAGAGAGAGAAAAGGGGAGGGAGAGAGAGAGAAACGTGCGGAGGAAGACGGGGGGAAAAGAAAATAAAATAAAAAGAAAAAGAAAAAGAAAAGAGAACAAGACAAAATTCAAACAAGTTTCTAGAAAGGGCAATTTGGTCTTTTTTCCCTTGAAGCACAAATTCCCAAATATTTGGCTTCAAAACTCGGCATGTTAAATCCTTTTTCCAATAATTTCGGACTTACCGGAAAATTCGAGAATCAATGAGACACGTCCAATATTTTAGTCTCGACATCCTTAAAAATTCGATACCCGATACCAGATTGAAATTCGTGATTAAAATCAATCAATCGCGACTTTAGTACGACCTAACTTTCGAGCGGTGTTTAGGGGTTCCCGTGCGTTTAACCCGTGGTTGATAGCTTTTCAATCCACGATCCTGCATATTCAAATCAAGGTGATCATCGATTGTCATGTAATCACAAGAGATTAATTGCTCACATTGAGTACAGGGCCAAAAGGAAATCGGTTTAATGTCGTCCGCAATTAATATCGAAGCCGTGCGGAATTACCCGCAATCCGACCTCGTATTTTTGCCGACTCGATTTATTTCCGTTCGCTAATTGGCCTGCAACAATGTAGTATTATTCCTCTTTGATCCTTATGATCGAGCGGCCTATCCCTGATTAAATTCACTAGTCGTACGTGTACCGATCCTTAATTGCCTTGCCGAACAGTTAGTTAACTCATGAGGAGCCAACTCAGAGTAAACGTAACTAACAGTGCATTGATAAATTAACCATTTCATCTATCCTGAAATGGGTCGAAATTCAGGATGTTACAAATACTCTTCCTTATGCTAAAGTTATAGATAGATAGTGAATTAAAAAAAGGGTTGTTACCAAGCATTGAAAGGAGTTGATCATGTCATTTGACGAACCTGGTATTTCACAAAGAAAGATAGTGCATATGCCGTTCGTGTAAAGAAAAATTTACCCAAACAGTCTCATATGTCCTTAATTTACTCACGATATCCTATCAATGGTGCACACAACCACCTGTGTAGAACTTTTTTGCATTACTAGTGTATGCTATACCCACTCTTTCACAATTGACATTTGTATATATAAGATTCCCTTCTTTTAAAAAGTACATCACTTTATCGACAAAAGCATATCATATGATACCACAGGCACAAACAGCGCAATGCCACAGTGCTAGTCCTATACTCAGAACCAGGGGCACGAAAACTATGTGCTCCACATATTTGAACCAGAAACAAAAGCATATACTCCATACATCCATGGTTGAGACTAGAACTTGCTCTTCAGCATGAGCTCATGCTGAATCAACTTCGAGAAAACATCCATGGCGTCGTGAGGAAGCCCCAGGGACACAACCAAGTCATCACTCCCCCTGCTCTGGGAAGCGACCAAGATCAAGTTGTCGGGGGCCATCGCCGGCGCCACCTGGAACGGCCTCCCAAACCCAAAATCCGTCTTGTAGAAAGCGAGCCGGCTCCACTTGCTGATTGCGCAAGCGTTGCCCTCACAGTCGACCACGGCCCTGTTCAGCTCGACATAGTCTATGGCCGACCTTATGTAATTCTCGGTGACGGATGCCAGCGCCTCGTGCACAATCCGGACGGCAAACGAGAAGGGCTTGCCGGTCAGTTCGCCCGCGCTGCACTCGGCGCAGGACCAGGCGATGCCATTCCCGAAGTAGCCACTCGGCAGCGGGGGGTCGAACTTGGGGCTGCCGTCAACTGCAGTGAGAAGCTTGGTCGTCTCGTCAGGACCGATTCCGAGAGCTTTGGTTCGCGAAATCCACACCAGCGCCGATATGACTTCGAAGGCCGTCGGGACTGCGGAAGAGCCATTCTGGTTTGTGATTCTTGAAGCTTTCTTGAGCTGAATGAGAGCGTGTGGCTTGAAGCAGAATGATTTGTGAACGAGGGGCTTGGTTCCGGGGTCAACTGTGCGTCCAGGCCGCCGGTCTCTCAGAGCATACTCGTGGTGGGGGAAATCGATGCGCAGAGGTTGCCGCGGGCACAACACCGACCGATCGAGAAAGGGAAGAACCGATGGCGGCTTGCCTCGAGCCAGGTCGGCCCAGCAAACTACGAAGTCCGTGAGGGCTTTCCCATCGACGAGGACATGATTCATGACTACGCCGATGACGATGCCTCCACACTTGAACGTCGTCACCTGGATTACGTGACGAACTCTAAGTGAATATCTACCGTACTAGACTAAATAAGACGGTCGGATCTAGTGAAACCCATTATTTTCCGTGGTTTTTACCTGCACCGTCAGCAAAGGAACTTCCAGTATGGTCGGGGCTCCGTCGCTGTGCCTCACCAGCTTTCGCAGCATGGCGGGATCGATGTCGCTGATATCACCCAGCGCTCCGATGCCGTCCTCTGACGTTGCTTCCACGAACGGGATGCCTTCTCCGGTGCATCTCACCGCCATCCATCCATCGCTCCCCACAACAAGTCTGCCCGCGAACGGATAGAATTCGACCAGTGCTTCAGCCAGCGACTCTCTCATC
>CM026414.1:11164418-11189015 GCA_014858505.1 Corymbia citriodora subsp. variegata
TCTATCTTCGAATATATGCAGATTGAATTGACAATGCACATGCTACGTACCATCTTTGCTTTCATCCTCAAATGACTCGTATGTCCCTCTAAGAATTGCGGTACCCATCCTACGGATAACATTGATGAAACATCAAGAAAATTAAACCATTAATCAACAGAAAATATATTCACTATTAATAACAGTCCATGCCTCAACACTTTTGTCAATAATGAAAATAATTTCATTACATTTGTTGAGTTAAACAATGCAAGTAATCATTTTAACAAATTTCTTTTAAAAAAATTATTGATTTCTACAAGCATCCGTAGATTTTGCAATCTGGACACCAAACTTCAATTTTTATAGTTTTATTTTTTCAGAATTGGTGGCAGTTTAACTAGGATCTGATCAACTTTCTGGGTGAATCTAATTTGATAGAGACATGATTCTCACTTATGAATATCGCTATGAATGTAATATTTAAACTCATGTCGTTATTTTAATAATAAAAAAATCTCTAGTGAAAAATTCATCAAATTGGAATGCATATTTGATGCGCAAGAGAAAAAAGGCACGTACCTGAGCAATCTCAACAGTTGAAGCTTCGAATGTTGAGTTACAGCCATTGGAGCATGCCTGTATTTATAGGTGCAAGGGTTGATGGATCCTCATGGCCAAGTTGGTCAACCTAGCTATGTGGGTTCCATGCATCATTGAAGACCCAATTCCCCTTGAGCTCGTCCTGGTTTATAATATCAACTCCAGCTTCGTTACCATAATAGTTTTTGCCTACCGTGAGAATAATAGTCTGTTGAAAGCCATAAATTCTTAAAGGAATGGGCCTCACAATAATTTATAATTATATGTTATTTAATTTTTTTATGATCTAAAATAGACTATTATTCTCATAGTACATTAAAGATCATCACTGAATCATAATGCTTATATGACAATTCTTAATCTACCATAAGAATAACGACTTATTTTGAGCTACATAAAAATAATAAATAATTAGAAATGATTGTGGGTCCACTTTTTTCATAATTTGTGACTCACAACATCAGGTGATTGGGTTCGATTCCCTGGGAAAGCGGCTGTGATTTAAGTGGGGGGCCATGACGGTGAGTTGCTGTGCTAGTCCCCCCCGAAGAATAGTCGACGTGCGCGCAAACTGGCCCGGACACCTCGGTCATCAGAAAAAAAAAAAAACATCAGGTTATTTATAACATTAGCCCAAAAAATATTATGTTAACAAAGCCTAATTTGAAATTCATGAATAAAATGAGAAATGAAATAGTCGTTCATATTACGGGCATGACAAGGAACTTCTTTTCGATCCATTATAGAATGTATAATATAGTTCACGCCTGGCATGGTACTAATTTTGCGTTTTTTAAGTGCTCTATATTGCCAAAGGCAAAATAAGGGGAAAAGTACCGAAAAAGAAATAATTATTTAATAGAAGGGGGAGCGAAATTCTCTTTGTTTAACCTCGGAGGAAGTGAACGACACACCTCATATTTGAAAAACCTTAATTAGTTTTTCCCCAATCTTGGTGCTCCAATGGGCCAAAGAATCTGCGTATTTCCAATGTAACAAGGTAGAGGTTTTCGTTTGGTACTATTGAACCCAGCTTTGACGCACCGCGCAATCCAACTCTTAAGGTCCATTGGTTACAAAATACAAATATCCAGTCAAGGATTTTTGATTAATTTTTGGGCTAGGATAACGACACTATAATAAACAATTAGAAATGATTACAAAATATAAATGTCCAATCGTGACTGTCCCATCCCCAAAGCTCGAGTAAAATTATACCATTCGGTGATGAAAGTTCGAAGATAGATGTGGGGTTTGGTAGATTAGTCATAAAAATTTTAGTATTTTTAATGCAATTATCAAAAAAAGAAAAGAATAGATCAGGCATATTTGGGGAGACTTCTTTCTTGACAATGTGTAAAAAGCATCAGTCCATATGTGTAAAATCACGGATCAATTTCGGTGTAATCAAGAACTCCATTGTCCAGAATTAGAAAAAAAATCAGCTTTGTCATCTCAGATTAGTGGATAGATTAGGAGACATGAATCTGTTCACAAAACGAAGAGCTTCAAATGCTTGATGAATTCCTTAGGCTTCTCCAAGTTCACCGCATGCCCTGCGTTCTTGATCGCCACCAGTTCAGCACTGTCCCCAATGTGCCTGACCCAACCCAATGCGAGCATTGGCATCAGCTCATCATCTTGGGCATCGGTCGCATCATGTATCGAGTGGGAAAAACAGGAAAATAGGAAAAAGGGAAAGTAGCTAGATAAAATGAAGCTTCACCTTTTCAATCTGTGACCCAGTTCTAGGGGAAATATCTGATCTTGCTCTCCCCACACCAACCACGTGGGCTGCTTAAATTTGGAAGGCATGCATAGGAAAGCAATGTTTAGGAGTTTGATACAATTAACTTCACGTGGATAAGAAAAAATGATTATTTAATATTTGCAAGCCTATAAGATGGAATGAATTTTATCGATAGTCACATCAATGTTTATCGAGCTATCAAACATGTCACTCAATTTTCGATTTTTTCAATCAAGTGGTTCGATTTCACTTTTGCTTGTAATCAATTCTCTTCTCTTCCAGCGACCTATCAAAAACACGTTGAACACATTTTCTTCGCAATTACACCAATGATCATTGTGACAATCCATCACAATGTGACAAAAGAATCAAATCACATAACTACAGCAGACAAATTGAGGATTCGTGCAATGGTTCGATTTTGCTTTTGATCATTTCACTTCTAGCAATCTACCAAAAACACGTTGAAAACATTTTCTTCATGATTGCCCCAATGACCATTGTGACAACCAATCACAATGGAACGAAAAACTTCAAGTCATATCACTACAGTAGAGAAATTGAGGATTAGCTAGGCAACAAAAATGTAGGTTGATTTTGACTTGAAAAGGCTTCTCAACGTCTCCTTCGACAATGAAAATTGTCACGCTTCTCTTGGAAGCCCAGTCCCAAAGATAAAATGCACTAGTATATGTTTCCTTGTATTCATCCTCCACAGAAAACTTGACAAAATCCATATTCCAGACTCCAGAGCAGATTATCATTTCCATGAATAGAATTATGCTGTACTAAAGTGAAATTTGAGAGGAGATGAACCTGTCTGATTTTGGGTAGATTCAACTGTTTTCGATCTTTGAGTATCTCTTGGATCAATTCCCCCTTCTCTTCAACGTACCGTGAACACATGACCTGTACAAATTCCAGCTCTCTCAGATCATATAAACCCTTGTTTATGCAGATCTACTTAAGACTGTTTAATGTATCCCTCGACTCACAACTAACAATTTATCAACTCACATTTTTGTTGCATTGCTAATCCTCAATTTGTCTGCTATAGTAATATGACTTGAATTTTTTTGTTCCACTGTGATTGGTTGTCACAATGATCATTGGGGCAATTGTGAAGAAAATGTTTTCAATGTGTTTTTGGTAAGTTGCTAGAAGTGAAATGATGAAAAGTAAAATTGAACCGTCGTGCCTCAATCCGTCTGCTATAGTGATGTGATTTGATTCTTTTGTTGCATTGTGATGGATTGTCACAATGATCATTGGGGTAATTGCGAAGAAAATGTGTTCAACGTGTTTTTGATAGGTCATTGGAAGAGAATTGATCACAAGCAAAAATGAAATCGAACCACTTGATTGAAAAAATCTAAACAAACTGTCATATGTCCATTTTCCAACAATTTTATTTGCTGATGGAGTATTCTTTTTCAAAATAAAATATCCATGTGGCAATTTTAAGAAAAAAAAAATTATTTAAGTCATACTAGAAAAAAAATTTTAAAAATTGATTTTATTTTAAGAAAAAAAAGGGGGAAGGGGAGAGGGTTCGGGCAAGGGTTGCACCACCACCGCCACCATCGCCGGGAAGGACCGGTGACGGTGGGCGAGGGTCGGCCAAGGTCGCCAGGCCTTGGCCAGTGGCCGGCGACCCTCACCGGATTTGTCACGACCTAATTTTTTTAGAAGGATTTTGGTCAGGAAACCTTTGATTAGGTTTAAGGGTATTGTTAATTTCAGACCGACGGCCCTAGAAACCTAGTAAGATACGGGAAAATATCTTACTATTTGTACAACCAGAGATCCTTGGCGATACTCAATCATTTGCCCCCTAACCGAAAATCGTCCACCCGCTTAATAAAAAATTAATCTCTCCAAAATCAGATTCCTTTGCTATCTCCAGATTTTATTTAGTTTCAGACCCACTTCCCATGAAAGCCTATTTTTTTATAATTTTTTTTTATCTTTTCTATAAATTTATACATACATATATATATATATATATATATATGCAAAATTAATGAGTATTTAAAAGGTGTCGACAAAATTTTGGATTTCAACAGGATTTGGTGGAGGCTTGTGGCTCTCGCCCCAGATCTGGGCGAGGGCTAGGCCCTTGCCGCAAGTCAGCTTGGAGAGAGTTGTCGGCCCTCGCCCAACCGGGCCAATGGCTGTTGGCCATTGGCCAGGGCCTGGTGACCCCGGCCGACCCTCTCCCCATCGTCGCCAGCCCTTCCTAATAATGGTGGGGCGGCGATGGCGGTGCAGCCCTCACCCGAACCCTCTCCCCTTCCCCCTTTTTTCTTTAAATAAAATCAATTTTAAAATTTTTTTTCTAGCATGACTTAGACAATTTTTTTCCTAAAATTGCCACATGAATATTTTATTTTGAAAAAAACTACTTTGTTAGCAAATAAAATCGCCGAAAAATAGACATGTGACAGTTTGCCCAGATTTTTTTGGTCGTTGGCACTTAATTGATCATTTTTACTCCGATTTTAGTACTTAAGTATACCTTTCCAAACTTTTGACACTTAAATGTTTTCCCCGTGCCAAGTTTTGGCACTCCAAGGATCCATCTGTCATTGTAGCCATTTCTCCTTGGTTCTCAAAATTTTGAAACTCCTGGAAAGAATAGCTTATCTTGGAGAGGAGATCTTCAAGAATATTAACCCATCAACATATCATGCAATTAGATACAAATTACAAATCAACTAAATTTATTAATTGCTCAATCTCTCTTCAATTACCCAAAATGGAATCTTCCTCTAGGATATGCTCACACATGTATCTCAATGAATACACAACATGGATAGCGACAACCCATCAATACTCTTCTTGATGCTAAAGATACATATAGATAGTGAATAAAAAAAGGGTTGTTACCAAGCACTCAAAGGATTTGATCATGTCATTTGACGAACACAGTATTTCACAAAGAAAGATAGTGCATATGCCATTGGTGTAAAGAAAAATTTACACAAACAGCCTCATTTGCCATTAATTTACTTACGATATCCGATCAACGGTGCACAAAATCACCTGTGTAGAAATTTTTTGCACTAGTAGTGTATGCTATACCCACTCTTTCACAGTTGGCATTTTTTTTTTTGTGACCCAGGATCTGCCAAGCCTAACTTTCAACTTACATCTAATTGCCAGCCCATGGCCTGTAGAGTGCTGAGCACCCTAGACCAAGCATCAATACCTAGGGGGAGCTAGCCCAGAAGCCCACCACTAAGGCCCTCCATGTAAGTAGCGTTAGCAACTGCGGGATTCGATCCCAAGACCTTGTGCAAGAGGTCCCAGGAGCAACCACCGTAGTTGCCTGTTGGTGGGTGATAGTTGACATTTGTATACATAAGATTTCCTTCTTTTAGAAAGTACATCACTTTACTGATGGAAGCACATCATATGATACCACAGGCACAAGCAGCGCAACGCCACAGTGCTAGTCCTATACTCAGAACCAGGGGCACGAAAACTATGTACTCCACATATTTGAACCAGAAACATAAGCATATACTCCATACATCCATGGTTGAGACTAGAACTATGTGCTCCACATATCTGTTATTTTTTACTTCTAATTATATGACTTTCTCTTCACTAATGAATATAAAAATGTATATTTAAAATTTTGAGAAATTAGAAAGAGATTATATAAGATTTCAATTTCGTGTCAATCTATAAATAGTGCAAGCTGCTTGCTGTGAATATCCAACGTTCTCCGTCGTAAAAATTGATTACAAAATGAGAACCAAAAACAGCCGACAAAAACAGAAGAAGAAAAAAACCACCGATGCACACTCGCACGGCTTTAGTTTAGAAAATTAGAAGAAGAAAAATTACAAAAAAGAAAGGAAAATTAAGACATATTGGTCCAATCCGGCTCCTTTCGCGAAACTGGGAAATAGATTGGTTATTGCTCATTCCCATTTTAGAAATCGAGAACTAACCAATCCAGTCCTTGAGCTAGATTGGGACCATTCTCATTCCCCAAATTTCAGGGCATAAATTGAGGACTATGCCCATCAAAATGGGCCTCCACTTGTTTCGCAAAGGTGATAACTCAGCATGCTTCTGGCTTGATTCAAGCTAACCCAAGAAACCAAAATAGACAAAATGAGAGAGGAAAAATCCAAATAGACGAACAACTCAAGAAATCAACAGGAATAGACACGACCTGGTGGTGGTTTTTGTGGATCAAAGATGGTGATAAAAATAAAAATATCTGGGTGGGTTCTTTCTGGTCGTGAGCGTCTCTTGTGCATTGCCCAAAATTTCTTTTGTGGTCTATAATCTGTATTCTTGGCAAACTCTCTCCATCGTCCTCTTGCACGGGTCCTCATTGTCCATTCTCTGAGCATATATAATGTGGCACTTCCTTTGCTAAAAAATATTTGAATGTTTTCCATACTGCGCAGATACATCCTTGCATTCCTCAATCATAACACCAGATGCTCTTCTAACGTAGTTGACTTCGGTGATGATAGTTGGATACTCACCGTTGGAGCAACCATTAACGAGGTCCCTGTATCTGCAATTGCTGAAGAAACATTGGCACAAGATGTGCTTGCTTTTACCATAACGAGAACATCGCCCATGCCCTTTTTCGAATCAAAAGATCAAACGTGTGTTACCTTATTTTGATTAGGTTCTACCCACCAAACTTAATTTCATCTCCCTCTCCTTCCTTAGCATTATGACCCCACCTAAAACGAAAAAACCTTCAACCAGCGCTTGATTGACAAATGCTATACTGAACAGTATGAGAAGTGAGTAAGAAGAAGGAAAGTGGGACCGCAAAGAAAGAAAAATAAAGAAACATAATAAAAAGAGGGACTTCTCTTTGACCAACAGAAAGAGGGAAACCGCTTTCTTTCGTTGAGTTTAATTGAAACATGCTAAATGGTGGGCCAATTAAGCGGTAATATGGTCAAGACACTTGTGAAATGGAGTGTTTAAGTCAAAGGAGAAGTGAAAAACAAAAAGTGACCAAAATAGATCAATTTTTTTTCTTTTCATGCGCTGATCACAATCAAATCCCCTGGATGGCCGGTGTGACGTCCTGGATTTTCCGACCCGTGAGGATTTTATGAGTGCGTAGTCATCAATGCACTGCTAGTCGGTCTCGCTTTGAATTGATCACTCACGAGCTACTAACTGAAGGGGAAAGGCTATTAAAGACTTCGCGGATGCGCGATTCTTGAAAAAGCACCCGTTAGTTTAAGACACGCTAGAGCTGCGATTGATTGACTTGGCCACGATTTCTATCCAAATTCGGATATTGGACTTTTCGGACGTCGCAATTAATTATTGGACTTTGGCCTCATTATTTTCCGATTTTTCGGGTTCTTAGAAACGTAGGACGTAGGACCGCCGCGCCTAATTTCGGACTCGAGACCCCGCTATTTTTTCCTTGTTGTCTTTTCTCTCTCTCTCTCTCTCTCTCTCTCTCTCTCTCTCTCTCTCTCTCTCTCTCTCTCTCTCTCTCCCATGCATGTTTCGACGCTGCTGCTCCCCCTTCTCTTCTGCTTCTTCTTCGGTTCTGCTTCTGCTTCTTCTCTCCCCCTTCGCTGGCCGAGTTGCTGCCACTGTTGTGCTGCCGTTCTGCCGCCTCGCCGGCCACCATCGCAGCTTTGTCGCCCCCCTGCTCGTCGACGAGTCGTTCGCCAGCTTCGAACCGACCGCCCTTCCCCCCCCTGGACCAGCTGCTACTCCGCCCTCCTCCTTCGCAGTTCGTAGCTACGCTCCCTCGACCGGCCATCACCCGTCACCACCGTAGCCCCCTCGGGCTACTTGCTTGCCGTTGGGCCGACGTGTGTCACGCCCCGACTCTCGAGCTCGCGGCAACCCCATTTCACTTGAGGTCTTAAAATATGACGTCCCAAGTACTGTCGTCGACCAATTCATTTTATCTTGTAATTAAGCACATGCGGAAACAAACAACTCCCAAACCAAACAACAGGGATAGCAACAACAGCAGCAGAGGAAAGACAAACACCATTTTATATATTTGAAGGTTAGCCAGCACACCAGCAAATACAAACATGCCTTACCATAGGCAACAAGCTAAGGCCTACTCAAAAGGGACTGGCCTAGCTAACCTAATACTGTACAAGTGTCTGCTCGTTGGCCTCGGAGGGATCGCTCTCTTCGATCCTCGGTACTGCATCATCTAGGGCCTGAAAATGTTAACCACGACGGGTTGAGATAAACTCAACAAGTTAAAGTCCTAAGCCCCGGTTAGGAACTTCGCTCGCCTCGGGAGTTTAACATACAACCTAATCTAGCAGTCAACACAATGTAGAGAGAAACAAAAGCATAGGACAGTTCAATAAGCAGACACAACCACAGGCGACCCTACCTGGTCTTGGCATACGCAACCTGCAAAAACTGTCATTTAATCCATCACAACATTAAGAGTATGCGAATAATCAGAGCATCTCACACAACTTTCTTATACCTCACATCCACACATATGCTCCGATTATTACGACCACTAGGGCCACGGCACAACCTTATGGTTGGCGGTCTACCAGTCAAAGACTAGGCATCGTCCTCCCCCATGAGGCACGGCGACGTCACGGGCTCTCTCCTATCGACGGCATTCCCTATGGAGCATGGGGCCCGCTCACTGCCGCAGCCCCGCAACTGACCACTGTCAGGCAACCGACCGAAGTCAGGACAACCAAAAGGCCACGGCACAACCCCAAGGGTTGGCGGTCTACCGGCAGCGCCGGGCTCTCCTCTTAATGTGACCATGCAACACATCATCAAACAATTCATTCTTTTCTTTGCTCTATCGTGAATGCAACATCACTCATGCACTCATGCTCATACGACATGCCATTTCAGATAATCCACATAATATGTCATGCGGTATCACTCCACAATTCCAAAATTCCAAATTCCACCAATCAACAATCACGTACATTCCCTAATTCTCGGGACTAACTCAATAAATCAAACACGTTCACTTCCACTCGGTCTTCGATCATGCATTTCATCATCATTCACGCATATAATTAACAATCGGCACTTCAAGAAAGGATAACAACCAATAACATATCAATTTGAAATCAAAATTTATTTATGTATGAACAGTGCCGTGAACAGTAATCATGAACAGTAACTAATCCGAAATTAATAAAATAATATTAAACTTAACCATGGTTACTAAATTTAACCTAACTAGGGTTAATTAACTCAACCATGATTAATAATTAACCATAGTTACTTTAGAAACTAACCCTAGTTACTTTAATTAATTAACCTTAGTTACTTTAATACTAACTATGGTCAATTAACTAACCCTAGTCAGCCTTAATTAACTCAGCCACCATTAATAAACTAACCCATAATTAATCAAGCACAAAAATTAAACTAATTAACCCCTAAGCAAGATTAAACCCTAAACAATGATTAGGAAGTTAACTTACTTGGATCGGAAATCCGGCGACACCGGCGCGTAGAGGGGAACGAGGGCTACGAGGGGTAAGCTCAGGGATGGCAACGGATGACAAACGGTGGCCGAAACGGGCCAAAACAGCCCGGAATCACTGTTCACGCAGAACTGACCAGCAGAGGGGAAAAGGCCGAAACGGGCGGCTAACGGCGACCAGCGGTGACCGGGGGTGTGCGGCTAGCTTCCTAACTTCCAGGACTACACTTTGGGTGGTGGTGGCGGCTCCGGTGATGGCGGCAAGGCTGTTTTTGGGCTGGAAAACAGCATGGACAGCAAGAAACAGCAGAAATGGAAGAGAAAAGGAAGAGAAAAAGGGAGAGAGAGGGAGGGCTGGCTGCTGCACGAATTTTGGGGGAGAAAGAGGAGAGAGAAGAGGCTGCTGAAGACTTGGATAAGGCCAAGGCAAGTGGGCAAGCCACTTGCTTGAAGGGCCAATCAAAAACAACCAATAACGAAGCATAAACAAAGCCCACTTGGGCACAAAAGCAAAAGGCCAAAAGAGAGAAGCTCATGGGCTGGAAATGGAGGGGAACTTGGGCCAGCTTGGGCCCCTCTTGGGCTGGGCTAAATGGGTGCAAGGCCCATTGGGCTGCCAATCTTGGGCCGGCCCACCTGTGGGCCCAAAACTCGGTCCAATTTTTCCTTTTTCCGACGCTTCCGTGTCCAACGGAAAATTCCAAAATAAATGAGGCGACGTCCAAATATATAGTCCTGACATCACTGAGAAGTCGGTTCCCAAAATCGGATTAAAAATTGGGGCCAAATTGAGTCGATTGCGACCGTAGTACAATTTAGATTATCGGGCACCCTTTTTGGACTTTCCTCACATTTGACCCATGGTCAACCATTCTTTGAATCACGTTTACGCCAATTCTCAAGTCAGGGACGTCTCTCGATTGTCGTGTGATCCCAAGGGCTCAATTGATAATCCCGAGTACCAGATGAAAAGGATTCGGTTTACCGTCGTTCGTAGTTCGTATTGAAGTCGTGTGGAAATCACCCGCAGATCGACTTCGTACTTCTACCGAATCGATTTATTTCTGTTTCCTTAATAGTCTAGTACTTAGAGGATATCGTTCCCGCCCAGGTCCTCATGGTCGAAGGGTTCGTTCCTGATCAAAATTGAGAGTCGTATGCGAATCATTTCCTATCGACGCCTCTCTGTAATCCATTATTCCACGAACACATAGTTCAGAAAATTTGAATTGACCAGGCGTTCGACTAATATTGCCCTTTTATAAAATCCTAAAATGGGGTCGATTTTCAGGATGTTACACCGTGAGCCGTGGCCAAGTCACCCCGACGCCAGCTCCTCCTCTCCTCGGCTTCGAGTTGAGCTCCGTCACCGCTGCTCGCCCATCCTCCTCTCCGCCGTAGCAGGCATGCCTGCTAACACCGGGGGCCGCCGCTTGATTGCCCCTGCCGTTTGAACCAACCGCCATCCTCCTCGCCGAACTGTCTCTCTCCCTCTCGGTACTGTGCAACCGGACCAGCTGCGGTTGCGGCCGTCCCGGCCCTCGGCCACCGGCCTGACCGCCATCCGCCGCCCCCCGATCGACCGGAGAGTCATCCCCAGCCGGCCCTGAGCTGCTGGCCGCCCCCTCCTTCGCTGATTCTCTCCTTTAGCCACTTGGACAGCGGGCCTCCGGCCAAGATTCGGCTACCTTGTCGTCCGTCCCGACACCTCGGAGGCACCCGTGCGACTGCCTCGTCGTCCCCGTCGCAACCGTACCTTCGCCGTCGTTAAACGGTAAGTTTCGACTCTAAACCCCTGTTTAGCGTGTTAATCTCGTTTAGGGTTAGTTTAGTTAGGTTAATTGGGATTGGGTGGTTAGTTATGGGTATTTTGGCTAATTGAGGTTAATGGGGGTTAATTAGTGACTAATGGTAATTTTAGTTAATTATGCATTTATTTTATTATTTATATTTATTTATTCCGAAATTAATATAATATTGTTTTATTATTATTTTGATAATAATAAATTACATTGTTGGTAATTTTCATGCTTAGATAATTCTCCGGGTTTGGATTAATTACTTTTCGATAAGTAATTGTGGTAATTAGTGATTTATGGGAATTATCGGTCATTGAATTATTGTGAGACAAATATTGTCTTAGACGATAATTGATTGATTTGCTGATTGCTTGCTTATTGATCGAAGCACGTTTATTCCGAGAATTACGTGGTATTTCCTTATGAAACTGATCGATTATTGGATTATCGCAATATGGCGATTCATGGATGAATGTGGAATACTTGTTGCTTCGTATGTGGACTTCATGTGTCTTGTGCGGTTTATGATGTGTGCTTATAAGTCCACTTGAGCCCTGAGGTGTGTTTACACGGGGAGGCAGAGGAGATTGTGCCCTGACGTGTATTTACATGGGGAAAAGGTAGAGCCCTGAGGTGTGTTTGTTTGCACGGGGAGGCAGAGGAGATTGTGCCTTGAGGTGTGTTTACACGGGGAAAAGGTAGAGCCCTGAGGTGTGTTTGTTTGCACGGGGAGGCAGAGGAGATTGTGCCCTGACGTGTGTTTACATGGGGAAAAGGTAGAGCCCTGAGGTGTGTTTACACGGGGAGGTGGAGATGATTGTGCCTTGATGCGTGTTTAGGTGCATAATTGAAACACGCCTGACTGTTGGGTGCATGAAATGCATGTGTTATGTTCTAACTGTGTGGTAGCCTGCACATGAGTGTTGTGTACTGTGCATGGTTTGTGAAACGATTTGATTGTCATTTGTTCTCGTGAGGAATGTGTCTGTCAGGTACGCAATGCCCGGTTATATCCGGTAGACTGCCAACTTTTGGGTTGTGACGAGACCCGAGGGGTCATAATGATTAGAACATGCTTAATTGCGGTATGTGTGAAATGCATCCGTTATATTATGATTATGCCATTATATGTTTGCCCTATATTTGGCACGTGTGGTTACTATCGTGCAAGGTAGGTAAGCTGCAAGGTAAGACTGTTTGTGATTGGTTTGTGATTAGATGGTTTGTGATTGGATGTATTTATGAGAGCCATGCCTGTTAGGTACCCCTGAGGTGGATTGGTGCCCTAACCGAGGCTTAGCGCCCGAACTTACTGAGATTTTATCTCACTGGTTATTGTATAACCATTTTCAGGTCTGTTGGATGAAGAATTGGCACGTGTTGCGATTCATGGGCTTTGGCTGAAAGAAGTAGATTAACCCTGACCTTGTTGGTGTCATTGGCTCGATAGGGAGTTGCCCGTGATAAGGGCTTGTACTTGTAAACTTCATAGGGTTAATCATTAGATCAATAAAGCTGTACTGTTGATGGTGTTTTTTGATTGATTTTCTTGACTATCCCGATTGCTATGTGGTACGGGGATTATTTATTGCTTCCGCATGTGTTTAATGGAAAGATAAAAATAATAGTCAGCGACACGTTCTAGGACGTCGCATTCGAATGACCGAAAGAGAAAAAAGGGATCGTCGCGTGCTCGAGGGTCGGGGCGTGACAGCCGGCAATACATATTGTAGCTAAAATTACTCTTTTATCATTTGTTTGGCCAAACCCAACCAATGATTGCCCAAGTTTAGTTACAAAAATGTGAAGCCCTTTAATAGAAAATTAAGGTGTCGACAGTTGTCATCGGAAAAATCTATGAATATGCAATGAGATTGGACCATGATAGTGTCTTTTTTCATGGATATATGTGTCACGCCCCGACTCTCGAGGTCGCGGCAACCCCATTACCTTGGTCGATTGAAAGCAACGTCCCAGGACTCATCCACAACCATTCATTTTATCTTTGATTATGCACAAGCGGAAGACGAACCATCCCCAGACAAACAAACAATCAAACAGGGATAGAGGGATGAACAACAATGACAACATCAACTATTCATTTATACATCTTCCTGGATTAACCAACGGAGGATCGTTTTCCGAATTACAAGCCCGACAAAAAGGGCCGATCCATCCTCTAAGCCAAACAAAAAAAAAACTAGGCTAATCCAACCGTACACAAAGAACCCTCGGGTTCAACACCACAGTCACTCGGACCCATTGGACTCAAGCTCCGTCGGGTCAATCATTGGAGAAGCGGGGGCAGGATTCTCCACTGCAGGTACGCCATTCTAAAGACCTGAAAATGTTTACCACGACGAGTTGAGATAAAATCTCAGCGAGTTTTTCCCCCTAAGCCCCGGTTAGTACGCCAACTCAACTCGGGGTATCTCTCCAGAACCACCCCTCACTCAACCCAACAAACAACAAAAACCAAAGAACAACCAACAACAGATAGGGCAACCAACAATCATACAGTCGGTTCGCATGCAACCTTACCCGGTATGCCATACCTTGCACGTCGAATCTCATACAATGCAAGCAAGGCATATGGCCGTTAGATGAAACAGTTCATCAATCACATACGAATCGCGTCACAAGCGATATCACCTGGCCATTGCCACACCCTGCACGACTGTCAACTCATGCGTGCGTACCATAATTAATGAGATCATCACGACATTAAGAGCATGCGAATAATCAGAGCATCTCACACAACTTTCTCATGTCTCACACTCACACATGCTCCGATTATTAACGCCCCCTCCTGGGCCAACGGCACAACCTTATAGTTGGCAGTTCCTGGCTAAACCAGCTTCGTCCTCTTTACCTCGAGGCACGGCGACGTCAGGGGTCATCCCTTCCCTCAGACGGCATTCCCGAAGGAGCACAGAACCCGCCCATTACCGCAGTCCCGCAACTGACAGGAACATAGGACCCGCCCACTACCACAGTCCCGTCACATGTCCCCCGTCAGGCATCCGACCGAAGTCAGGCGACCAAACGGCCACGGCACAACCCCATAAGGATTGGTGGTCTTCCGGCAACGCCGGGTTCCCTCTCTTAATGTGATCATGCAACACATCATCAAACAATCCATTTATATCTTTGCTCTGTCGTGAATGCAACATCACCTATGCTCATGCGATATGCCATTTCAGATAACTCACGCAATATGTCATGCGATCTCACTCGACAATTCCAAAATCCAAATCCAACCAACACTCGATCATGCATTTCATCATCAATCATGAGTATAATTAACAATCGGCACTTCAATTAATCATAACAATCAATAGCACATCAAATTCAGACAAAAATTAGCTTCCGGATGAACAGTGCCGTGAACAGTAATCGTGAACAGTAATTATGAACAGTGATTTTTCCGAAATTCAATTAATTAAAACATTTAATCCAGAAATTAAACAAAACATTAATTAAAACAATTAATCAATTCAATTAAAGCAAATCATGCTTAATTAATCACATAAACACAATTAATCCCAAATTAAGCACAATTAAGCTAAATAAGCAAAATTAAACTAATCTAATCTTAATCATCTATCTAACCACCTATCTTAGGGCTAATACAACTTAATTAAACCCCTTTAAACCAAAATTAACACTAACTAACCAACCCTAAGCAAGTTTAGGCACTAAATAGGGATTAGGAGCTAAACTCACCCGTTAAGTGGGCCGGCGACACGGACGCGGCGCCGACGACGAACCCGACACCCGGGGACCTCTACCACAGTGATCCAAGGCAGTCCCGGGGCTGGAACAGCAGCAACAAACTCGGAATACCCACTGCAACACTGAAAACTGCACTGCTGGAGGAGGAAGAAGCTGATCGGAGTTGAACGGGCTGCCCGGAGCTCCGGCGAGCGGCGGGCCAGCGACCAACAGCACCTGGGGGTCGAGGGGGAACCACTTGTGGATGGTATGGGCGGAGATTGGGTCGGAAATGGAGGAAAATGGCCGAAACAGCAAAACAGAACAGTAGCAGGCGGTCAGAAAACGGTCCGGCTGGCGGTGTCTTTCGGTCGGAATACGGGACGACCTGTAGCTTCTTCCGGCTATCAGCCAACGCTGTCTGAACGGTTTTCGTCTTCTGAACACAACGGAGGGTGGTACGGGACGAGATTCCAACGGGAAGGTAATGAACAACTCAGATTTCGGTGAAAGGTCAGAACTGAAAAACTGAAGGAAGGAAGGGAAACCATGGGAGAGAAGGGTGTGCGGTTTGGGGAAGATGAAGAGGAGAGAGAGAGTGAAGTGAAGGCTGAAGGATAAGCCTCTTCAAGGCCAATTAATGCTTGGCCCAACTTGTCAAGAAAATGACCTCATCTTCTCTTTCTTCTTTTTGACTTTTCTTCAAAATATCCAAGGGCATTTTGGTCATTTCCACCTTGCCATTTCCCAATCTGTCCTTGGGCAAAAAATGGAGGACGGGCCTAGGAAAAAGGCCAGAAAATAAATAGGAATGGGCTCGGGAATTTATTGGGCTTGAAACGATTCAAGTTTAGACAATGGGCTCGAGAGGGTAAATTGTCGGTTTGGCCCAACGGGCTCACTTGCTTGCCTTAGGCCTTCCATGGCGGCTGTCCCACCTTGGGCATGAGGCCCACACTGATTTTGCCCGACCCACATTCTCGTAGGCTCATTTTCTCGGTCCGAAAGTCCCTTTTCCAAAAACTCGACTCATCTGACACTGTCGACTGTCTAAGAATCATCGTCCAAAAGTCCGTCCCGGACGTTCTTGAAAATTCGAAGTCCAATACTGGATTCTCATGCCATGTCAATTTCGCCCGAATGCCATTTTAGTACAACTCAGACTGACAGGCGGCTTCGAGGATTTACGCGTAACCGACTCGTGCCAATTCACATTCAAGACCCCTCGACACATGGACGTCCTTGACTACATGAAATTGCGAAGGATCGATTCTTATTTCAAAGTACACGATTATCAAGGATCGACATAGGGCCGTTCGCGGGTTCGATAATAGTAGACGGAATCACCCATTATCCCATTATGTTCTGCCCACAAATCGACTTGTAGTCGTCCCTAAAATCGGCCTACATATCTACAGGATCGTCCTTACGCAAGTCTCACGGTCTAGTCGTTTTCCCAGGTCAAGTTCTTTAGTCGCACGAGTTATGTCCTCATTAGCCTTTCCCCTCAAGGTCAGTATCTCATGAGTGATCAGTTCCGAGTGAGATCAACCAACAATGCATTGACGAAATTAACGCTCGTTCCTCCCTAAAAGGACTCGAATTTCAGGATGTTACATGCAGTCATTTCTCCCTCTCCAAATCTGCCATAAAATCTGGGTAAGAAGCTCGAGGGATACTGTCGCATGCTTGAACTGGTCGATCCACTCCTCTATGCGTGTGATGTGCCGCTGATTTATATAGATCTGAATGGCAGGGTGTTCCCAAATTGATTTCGTCCAGGGACAGAGGAGGAACATATGCTCGCTTGTTTCAGGTTGCCTGTGGCACAATTCACATTGATCTTCAGGTATAATATGCCTTCTCCGGAGATTAACTTTTGTAAGAAGTGCATTATGACATAGCTGCCATAGAAAGTGTTTGAATTTCGATTGTGTTTGGGCTGCCATATGCGACACCAGAGTGTGTTAGGCGTCTGGAAAGAGGAAGAGGCCTCTCCCTGTTTGGTGTGGTGTTTTGTTGCTTGTTGGCAGTGATATGCACTTTTTACTGTAAATATGCCTAGTTTAGTTGGTGTCCATACGATGTGATCCTCCATCCTTGTTCTGTTTAGGGGGATTGAGAGAATTTCTTCAGCTATTTCCTGGTCAAAATGTCCCGTATGCTTTGTTCCTTCCATGTCGTTTGTTCCTCATCGATCAATTCCGACACCATTTTAGGATCCACCCTGTTTGCTGGACCTTCAATTACTCCTTTTGGCAACCACTGGTCCTCTCGAATTTTCCCTTTCTCACCATTGCCAATGATCCACCGAAGAGAAAGTAGAATAGTGTTCCTCCC
This sequence comes from Corymbia citriodora subsp. variegata, assembly GCA_014858505.1. Taxonomy (NCBI): domain Eukaryota; kingdom Viridiplantae; phylum Streptophyta; class Magnoliopsida; order Myrtales; family Myrtaceae; genus Corymbia; species Corymbia citriodora. The sequence continues at coordinate 11,182,054 of CM026414.1, forward strand.
TAGTATCACGCTTTGCCAACCCCAAGAGGGGTTACTGCCTTTTGCTGCTTGTAATATATGCCCATGTAGATAGTAGAGGCCTCTAAATACCTTACACCATAGGGTTTCAGGCTGCTAAATTAACCTCCAAGCTTGCTTGCCAAGCATAACTTAATTAAATATGATTAAGTCTCTAAATCCCAGCCCACCCATTGCTTTCCTTTCCTTTAGCATTTCCCAACTTCTCCAGTGAACTCCTCTATACTAGTCATTCGTTTTCCACCAGAAGTCAGCAATTTTTCTTTCAATGGCCCGACAGATGGATAGTTGAATTTTGAAAACTGACATGACGTATTGCGATATTGCTTGTACAACTGTTTGATCAGCACTTCTTTTCCTGTCTTAGACATGAGTTTCTCTTTACATCCTTCTAACTTAGCGTTCACTCTAGCTAGTATCTAGGAAAACATCTCCTTCTTAGACTTACCCCAATCCGAGGGAATACCCAAGTTCTTCCCTGTTTTTTCAATTTTTGACACTCTCATCTCGGTCACCAAACTTCGCTTCAAGGCCAGTGGGCAATCTTTATTGAAAAATATTCCTGACTTATTAAGATTAATAGCTTGTCCAAACGCAAAGCAGTACTGAGTTAGGACAACAGCAACATTTTGGCATTCAGATATTTTTCCATCCATGAATAGGATAAGGTCATCTGCAAACATTAGGTGGGATAGGATAAAACATGCCCTGTTTAGTTGGATTCCTTTTATGCTTCAATCTTCTACCGCTTTATGCAGTAAATGGGAGAGGACATTTACGACTAGGATGAAAAGATAGGGGGATGGTGGGTCACCTTGGCAAATACCTCTAGATGGTTGGAAATATGGTAGCAACTGACCATTAATTTTTACACTATATGAGACAGTTGATACACATTGCATTACCAACGAAACCCAAGTATTGTTGAAGCCCATTTTGATCATGCTAGCCTCTAAGAAATCCCACTCTACTCGATCATAGGCCTTTCTCATGTCAAGTTTTAGGATCGTCGTAAATTTCCTTCTTCGTTTCCTTGTTCTCAACTGATGAAGTACCTCTTGCACAAGCAATATATTGTCCTGTATCAGTCTTCCTTGAACAAAGGCACTCTGTTCCATAGTAATCAATTTGGGTAGGTATGGCTTCAATCTGTTAGCCATCACTTTCAATATTATTTTGTAGGCAAAATTACACAAGCTGATCGGTCTGAATTGATCCAACTGTTCTGAGTTCTGGACCTTTGGAACAAGGGTGATGATAGTTTTGTTCAGTTCTGGATTGAGTCGACCAGACCCCCAAAACCGATTAATTTCTAAGTAAATTTCTGGGCAATGTCATTCCAATGGCGCTGGAAAAATTGTCCATTCAATTTGTCTGGTCTAGGGGCTTTTAACGCTCCCAATTGGAAAGTGACTTGTTTTATTTCCTCTAGTGTGACTTTGCCTATTAGTGCCTGATTCATCTCCTCTGTTACTATGCATGGTAGCTAATCTAGCACCGGTTGAAAGTTTCGGTCCCCCACTGAGGTATAGAGTTCTTTGAAAAACACTATGGACATTTGTCTAATCTGGTGCGGGTCTTGTGTCCACTCTTCATTTGGGTTTTTCAACATAGAGATTCTATTTCTCTGTTTTCGTTGCACCGTAGTTGCATGAAAGAATTTAGTATTTCTGTCCCCCCATTTTAACCATTGAATGCAGGATCGCATCCCCCAATAAATTTCCTCTTGATGTCATAATCTTTCAATCTCACTATTCAGCCACTAAACTCTATCCTTGTCATGCTTCATCGCTGGACAATTAATTAACTGCTGCAATTCTCCCTTTAAGGATTGGATTGCATTACGTGCATTGGAGAATTTTTTCTTGCTCCACGCGTGGAGTTGCAATGTAATTTGTTTGAGTCTACTACTCAGGCCTTCCGTCTTGCCTGCTTGCTTAGTCCATGAGAACATCATTACTTGTTCATATTCCTCATCCTCGATCCAGAATGCTTAGAATTTAAACTCATTATGTCTTCATTCTAGCTGAGGGTTTAAATCCGACAATAATGGACTATGGTCTAAGCCAACAGCAAGTAGGGCATATACCTCCGCCATCTGGATCTCCACCCTCCATTCTACATTACAAAGCACTCTATCCAATCTTTCCTTAACAAACTCATCCCTTCTCTGTTATAAGCCCAGGTAAAGGCACAACCTTTGCTATCTATATTCATTAGTCCACAAGAATCCGAAAAATCCTAAAATGCTTTCATTTTGTAATTTTCAGCCATCCTTTTGCCCACTTTCTCCCACACATACAACACTTCGTTAAAATCTCCAAGACATACTCAGGGATCATTAGTGAGGGTTCGAGTGGATGATATATCAGCCCATAATCTCGACATTTCCTAGAAATCGGCAGGTGCATGGACAAAGGATATTCTCATAGTGTGTTTCGTCTCCCCATTAGTGCAAGTTAGGTGTATACAATGCATGGAACTTGAGTGTACAATGAGTTGTACCTAGTCCATCCAAAAAAATGCCAAACCCCCAGCAATGCCTCTTGGATTGATTATAAAGCTATGTTGGAACTGTAATATGTATTGTAGTCTCTTACACATCTCCTCCTTGTTCTTTGTTTCCATTAAAAATAAAACAACGGGTCTCTCTTGAGCCACAAGGGCTCTAATGGCCTAGAATGTCAGGGGGGAGCCCAACCCCTGACAATTCCAGCTTAATAGCTTCATTTGTGACTTGATGGCTTATTAGGGCTAGCCACCAAAGCCCAACTTCATGTTTCTTCCGCCGTAAGGATGGGAGTATCCAGTAAGGTTGTTTCATTGAATACTTGCTTACTCATCCCCTGTGGTTCGTATGGGGAGTATCGTTTCAGTTTCTTCAGAGCTGCATATTTTGGTCCCTTGCCTTTTCTTTCTACAATACTACTAGGTATGGTGTTTGTGCTGTCCAGGTGTGGATTGGGTTGTTGGTTAGGACTTGGGATTACTAGGACTTCATCTACTAGGTGCCATTGCATTTCTTCTTGAACAGTTTCCTTTCTCTTACCATTATCCTTAAGCATAGTTTGGATTGGGTTAACCCCCTTCTGTTGTTTGTAAACAACCATCTCTCTCGGATTAACTGGTTGTTCAAGGGACTCCATTTCCTCCAGCAATTTCTCCATCATTTTCCCATAGTATAAGTCCCAAAACGGGCTAAATTCATTTACTTCTATCTTCATCCAAGGGCCAAACAATATATCTTTCTTGTTCAGAAACTGATCTTCCTGGTATGGGGTTTCCTCACAATTCTCAACATAGTGTCCCAACCTTCCACACGAATAGCAATAGTGTGGTAGGCGTTCATACCTGAAATCTAGCCAAATTTTCTTGCCTTTATTGCTAAAAAGTGATCCCAGTTTTAGAGGCGTTAGCATATTAATAGCTACTCTAGTTTTCCCTATCATATAAGGCATATATTATTTTGCCTATCTTCACCTCTATTACTTGCCCAATGTCTCCAACAATACGTTCCACTACTTCTTCCGAAATCCATTCCACGGGTAACCCATAAATGTGGACCCAGATATTACAAGTCTCAAATTTATAGCGTGCTGGGGGGGTGTTCGGCATCCAAGGCTTCAATAGAAGAAGATGGTTGGCAAAGGACCAAGGTCCCATGGCCACTATTCAATCTTTATCCAATTTTGAGGCAAAACAAAATGCAAAAATTCCAAGGGCTAACAGGTTGATTTCGACAGTGTCTACCTTCCACACTCTACGCATTGTGTTTTGAAATGCTTGGAAATTGATTTTTGGATTTTGGTATAGCTGCCCAATTAGGGTTTGCTGACATTCTCTTACCTTGCTGACTGATATAACATCATCTACTATGGTTATAGCTTGGTGTGACCAAAGCTTACTGTCACGCCCCGGACCTCGAGCACACGGCAACTCCTGTTCTCTCATGGTCATTTAGATGTGACATCCCAGGACGCATCACCGACCATTATTTTTATCTTGTAATTATGCACATACGAAAGTGAATCACAAATCCCCAGTCAATTACAAAAGCAGGGATGGTAAGAAAACCTAACAATAACACATTCAAAAGTATTGTTTTATTTATCTACTAATTAACCCTATGAAGTTTACAAATACAAGCCCTTACCACGGGCATCTTCCTAACGAGCCAATGAAACCGACAAACCAGGGTTAATGTACTCCCTTCAAAGATGGCTCATTAGAGAGGGCGACACCATGTACGACTTAGGCATAAATTGATACCGACTCCTCAGAATTTGGTAACTTCATTTGCGGGGTTTTGATGGTCTGCCCGATAGGGGCCCTAAAAATGTGGATTGATATCCCATGGAGTTGGACCCTCCAAATGAGGCAATGATGAATCTTGATTCTCCCCCACCTACAGTTGACTTTTATCCCTCTAACTATGACCTGACTGAGCCTGACTCGAATGGGTCCATGCTTTTTAATAGTCCATGACGGGCGTACAAGACCTGAGCTTTTGATTAAGTAAATTAACTCAACCTTGGCATCTTGTTGTGGGCTCGAGAGGTTAGTAACTATTGGTTTGCAATTAGAAACGTTCATTTAGGAATTAGTCTGGTAAATAACTAAGTGCATTGATTTGCTGCTATAGTGTTTGTCTAGTCTTCTATCCCTATTACTAATGTTTGACTAGGGTTTAATATTCGTTTTCGCGTACGCATAATTGTAAGATAAAAAGAATGATCGCCGATGTGTCATGAGACGTCACATCCCTTTTTACCACAAGTGAAAAGGGGATCATCATGTTCTCAATGGTCGAGGGCATGACTTGACTAATTGCCAATGTAGTCCTAACTAATTTTAGCTAGCAATTATTGTTGTGGTTTTCCAATCAGCGTTAGTCATCTTACGTGGTGCAACAAGCGTTAGTCATCTTACGTGGGCGTTACAACCCTTGCTTGCCCTTGCCATGGCTACCACACCCTTGCCTCACTGGATCTGGTGAAGGCTTTCTAGCCTCGCTGTGGCCGACAAGGGTTTCAAGCCCCTCACATAAGGACCGACAGGGGTTGCCAACCCTTGCCTATGGGTCAGTGACTCCACTAGCATGTTAAGAAAAAGAGAAGAAAATAAAAAATAAAAAAATATTCAATGAATATAATAAATGTCAAAAAAATTATAATTGTCCAATGTCGACACCATACACACTACGTAGGACAACCGATGGTGATTAGACTACCATGTAAGCGATTTCTGGTTAAAATTAATTAGAATTACTTTATTGACAATTCTTAAAAAAATTTATGACTAACTTGACAAAATCTTAAAAAACTTATGACTAAAATAGCACAATTGAAAGGTTTACAATAAGATTTAAGGCTTTTGGACAATTTTTCCTATTATCAATTTAGGTCAATACCGAGTGTACTCGAGCGAAGTATTAGCAAATTCAGATACATGACAACTTCTGAATAAGATTCGTTAATAACATTAGTCATTCTACGGGTGGAATTTTATTGAATGTACATGCGCGGACTGGTTAAAGTTTTCCTTCCCCTTCTTTTTTTTCTGTGCAATTACCACATGTTCCATGTTGAACAGGATTACAAGAACCGATGAATTAAGACGTGGAAGCCGTCAAGAATAATTAAGAGTGGTGCATCGGACCCGCGGCTCTTGCCAATCAAGGAACATCTAATCCGGTCGGCTATTTCTCTTCAGGTATGTTTCCTCAATCTTACGTTCAACGTTCTTGCCAGCTCCTGATCCTTCCGGAAGAGAAACGCTTCATCACTCCATCCGGCAATGCAACGCCTCTTCATAACAACCATTGTCCTTGCATTGGTCTAGCCAAAAACAAAAACAAAAGACAAAAAACCAACGTTCCGACATTGGCATTGACTTAGACTTTCTTTTTCTTTGCATTGGAGAGTTGTTGATTTCTTTGTAGCTGACATAAACCAAATTTATGGACAAAATATGTCTCACAAACACATTATCATCCTGCGGACACAATCCTGAACTCAACGCGATAGTCTGAACTCTATCCCCATATATAACTCTTTCAACCCTCTTTAACATCCATATGTCGATTCTCTTGACAAATTTCCATTGATATCTTCAGCAGCCAGCAGTACGTTCCATTAAAATGTTCAAGAAAAATGCCTACAAACAAGAAACAGTCTTTGCCAAAATTCTACTGAAAAAAACAGAAGTGCAGTACCTTAAAAGTGTGACCGTTGCTTGTCCATCTATGGTATTCGGGAGAGATACCTTCAAATCGCTCAGTAGCGCATCTAGGAACACTTTCACAATGCCTAGGTAAATCTGTTTGTCCAACCGACGTATAACAGTTACAGAGCACCTACTTCACAAAGTCAAAATCTAGAGATAAAATAAAGCAGCTTTAATAACTAATCACAGGGTTTTGTAAGAGTCATCCATCCCAAACAATACTTGTACAACGCTCGCAGACGCACCTGCATGAGCACATAGAACCTCAATTGCAACAACTTAGTATTACTATACTGTAACAAAAAGAAACTACTTCCACAAGACGGGAGGGTTGACCAATAATTTACTTGGAATGGGAAGGTCAGCAGAACAATAACCTCAAGGTAGGGGCCGGCCACATTTTAATGGAAAAATTGTTAAGCATCCACAAAATGAGGACTGTTACGATCAAAAAGCCTATTGTACAGGATGAATAGAATTGCAACTTCTCTCTCACTAGCACCGCAAATATCCAGAAAGCAAAATTTAGTCCAATCTGACTCAGCTTCTATTTTCCAGATTTACTGTTCCTTCACCAACAAGAACCACAGATGTCGCCATAGGCAGGTATCAACTGAATATGACTTATCTGGTTGCCTGCACTAGCTATCAAAAAATGGTCTACTACAGCAACACCCCTTAGTTATAACACTTCGTGTCCACATGAATGGGAACCCATT